>JAFBJT010105981.1:9681-24700 GCA_016785325.1 Chascanopsetta lugubris | reverse complement strand
CAAATATCAAAACAAATAACAGTTTCATGCCTAGTAGAATAATTTGACACCGCATGCATGAAATAACTCAGCATGCCACATCACACTGATGGACTCTGCCTCTTATTCCATGCCTATGCTGAAATGTTATACAAAAAAACAAAACAAACAAGAAACACTGTCTATCTTTATACAATGGAAGGAAACATTAAAATATCAATATTTCCCGATGGAGTTTGGCACATTTGTATTTCAGTGGAAAGTCAGGTATCATGAAGAATACGGACCATTCCAGCCAATGTCTATGCATGAAGGTAATATAATTACCACCTGAGGCCACAGAGGTCACTAGTGAGCAGCTAAAGTCACAGTTGGTACATCTTGTTCTCAGGCAGTCTGAGACATTCTAAAATGAAGAATGACATATGTTATGTTTGTGACATTAATACAAATCTAACCAATTAAAGCCCACATTAGACAGCAGAGGTTGTTCTATAGGACCAGACGATGAAGAATGGGGTGTTTTGTTGCTAAGCCTTTGAATTGTCAAAGCCTGACTGTCTCTTCTCATCAGTGCACCACCAGTAGTTCTTAGTGTTTGTTAAAGCTTCCATTGATTTAAAGGCTGCTGCCTCGCTCCATAACTTTTTAAACCACAGTGACAAATCCTTAATTCTAACTCTTTGGCTCCGCTCCGGGTTTTGTTGGCTCCAACTATTCCAACTACCCACGCTATCGGTTTTTTATTGTTCCTGTACTCATGTAATGCTCTCTTCCATAGAGCCGACACTATAAATAGATATAAGGGGTAATCTAGCACCGTTCAAGTGTGTGTGTACAAAGAATCTGGCAGGAAAACCTCCTTTTCTTCACATGAGACAGAAGGAAAACAGGCGTGTGTATATATATATATATATATATATATATATATATATATATATATATATAGAATATGTCATTTAGCCTTTTGTGTCTTCAGGGTGGTCTGGTGGAAATCGAGGCGGTGGCCGTGGTGGGTCCTCTCTCCGACTCCTGACTCGCCGACCACCTCACACACAAGTTGTAGTTAAACACCAAGTTGCCTTGATGGAGCTGCAGAGGCTTAGTTGCCAAGTCGAGTTTTTTTTCGCATGAAACACTTCACATATTCAAATTCTTGCAATGGAACTCTGGAGTAGCCAGCTGATCTACTTCACGTTCAACTGAAAGAATCTAACATTCCCTCATTTGATGTCTAACAAACCTTCGGCCATGTTGTTTCATGTTGAATAACAATCGGTTGTTTTGTGACTCATCACTACTCACTTTGACTACAGCTGCAGCTACACTTTCCTAAAAAAAATAAAAGCAGTAAAACTCCAAACAATGTATCATTATTCCAAAAATATTCATTTTTTAATAGAACAGGAGGAAAGTACATAGATACGTAATTTAAGGTGGCTCTTTGTAATTGAATCTTAAATTTGACAGCTTATTACAGATAGAAACTATGACTCAGCAGAAAAAATTAATGATATCATCAGTAACTTTTAACATTAGTGCTCAGGGAAGCTGCCAGCTCTTCATATAGATTACAAACGAAAAGGCTGTAAAAATCAAAGCCAGCAACTCAAAACAAGCTTATTTCATAAATCAAACATATTTTGGCTTTGGTTGGTATGAAGTTAGAATAAAGATTTTTAAATGTCTGAGTGCTTCATCATAAAACCTGGGAAGTAACAAGTGAAGGAACACACAGGAAGTGATGTGCAACACCAGGAGGAGGAGGAGGAGGAGGGGAGGGGGGGGGAGCAGAAGGCACAGTGATGACGGAGGAACCCAAGTGGTCGTCACAGGGTCTGCATCTTGGCAACAAGGTGATGTCTGACACACACACACACACACACACACACTGACCTTACACACCATTCATGCATTCCAAGTGAATCATCTGCGCAGCTTCTCCTGTTGGTCTTCACTCAGAGGGAGCTGGAATCAGAAGACAGGCGACATGCTGAGACTGTGTGTGTGTGTGTGTGTGTGTGTGTGTGTGTGTGTGTGTTTGTGTGTGTGTGTGTGTGTGTGTGTGTGCGCCCACCTGGAGCCTCCTCTGGTTTGGGCTCAGCATCAGTCGTTGGGGCGTCTGTTGCTTTTTCCGCTTTAGAAGAAACACAGATATTTGCGTGTGAACACATGTAGCGGGAGCCTGAGGTCGGGGCCGCCATGTTTTTACTGAAGCCCTTAAAGGTGCAGTGTGTAAGATTTGGTGACCATCTAGAGGTGAGGTTACATGTTGTGTCCATCACCTCACCCTCACCCTTCTGAACATGCAGGAGAACCTATGGTCGACTACAGTTGTCATTAAAAGCCAAAAGATGTTTAGTACGTCCACTTTTACTACTGTAAAAACATGGCGGCCCCAGTAGAGAGGGGCTGCTCATGTAAATATACGTTAAAGGGCCCATTTAAGGGTCATGGGAAGAAGTAAAACATTGAGGTGATCATAGGTTCATGAAAATGTCAGTATGTCATTGTTTTGTAATATTTTCAGAAGTGACAGAAATGAGCGAAATCGTCCACACTGCACCTTTAATGGACAAGCGTAAGACACCATTCAATGATAAGTGAAGACCACCACAGGATCTACAGTAAGCTTAGAAGCAAAGGGTGAGGTGAGAGGTATTCAGATGTGATTTGCAATTGTAACCCCTGGGTGTCACCAAATTCTACACACTGCACCTTTAAGCCCCCCCCCCCCCCCCCCCCCCCATCAGAAAACAATCACATTTGGATCACAGTTTCCTCTTATCTCTGTGACCATTCACACATGCGGGGCTGGATACCGTCATGTGACACCTGATTCTCTCTCTCTCTCTCTCTCTCTCTCTGATTCTCTCCCCCCCCCCCCGCTGGCTGTGAAATGGAGGCAGGGTCAGTCCTGCTCGCTGGCCAGCGGCCGCCCTGTGTGTGTTGGCATGCTCCAGTTTCCCCCCGCGGACTCCGATTGCACCTTATTGACACAGAGCGGCGACAACACGAACATGCGCCGTCGCTCTGCAGGGGCCAAACAAACAGGGGCCTGAGCCCAGGGCCGGTCCACTCGGACGCCCCGGGGGGGGCGAGATCAAGTGGAGAGCGAGGTCAACCAAAGTCCAAGATTTCACCTGGCAGCCAGAGCCCATCACCTGGCAACAGGTCTGTCCCGGTTAAACTGCAGCACGCACACACACACACACACACACACACGTTCACGTAGTTCCCAGGGTGGCCACTTGAGGCTGGTACAAACTTGGTCTCAATCAGTCACATTTGGTTTCATGACGACTGTGCGAGAATGCATTTTCTTTCTAACTCGAGGTTGAGGTTTTACATTTTGCTTAATTAAAGGGGCGTGGCCCCTTGAGTGACACCTGGGCCGACCTGGCATGTTCTTTGCCCATTTTTGGGTGAACCAGGAAGTAGGAGGAGTTTGGCATCTTCTATATACCGTCTGTGATCGTAATCGGTAAGGATTGGTGCAATGAGTTCGATGGGCGGCATTTTAGGGGGCGCTGCCGAGCAACTTTGCCACAGACATTTGAAGTGACTATATACATTTTCATCTGATTTGAATTTCCAATTGAAATGTAAAATAATGATGCAAATCATTGGGGCCTTTGCATGGCTCAGTGCCGAGGCCCTAATAAGGACAGTCACTAGTTCACTATGAACAGTGTGACATGTAGAGGCCGCTCATTAACACCAAACTCAATCATTACATTAGTGACTTAAAAACACATTCCTTTAGCCACCCTGGTGTGTTCATTAGAGGCCAATGTGTGGGTGTGTGTGTGTGTGTGTGTGTGTGTTGTTGGATACAGCCTGGTAACTGCCACCGTGCCGATGTACCAGGGAGGGTCGAGGAAATAGGCGAAGGGCACATTCTGTACCTGGATGTGGAGGCGGAGTCTGTGATCACTGGGTCACCGAGCAGGAGGCGGAGCGCGACTCAGGTTACTGCAGGTCAACGGAGACAATCGGACATTTGGGCTCCGATAAGCCCCCCCCCCCCCGCCCTCAAAGGGAGGCGCTATTGTTCTCTCTCTTTCGACCGAGAAAAACATCCAGATCTCAAGTGGTTTATATTGAATGTCATGGACCTACCGAGCTTTGGAGCTGCAGCCGGAGGCTCTGAGGAGCTGGCTGCTGCTGGTTCTGCTGGTTCTGCTGGTGCAACAGGTTCTGCTGGTGGCGCTGCTGCTGCTGGTTCTGGTGCTGGTTCTGGTGCTGGTGCTGCAGGCGGACTGGCCTCTGCCGGCTGAGGCTCCTCTGCAGCAGGTGGAGCTGCCGCAGGCTCATCTGCAGGTTTAGCGTCACCGCCGCCGCCAGTAGGGGGCGTTTGGTCCGGGAGGGTTTCGCTGTCCTCGGCTACATTTCCGTTCTCGTTGGCCGCACCTGTCATTGTTGCATATCAGGCAAAAGAGACAGTTAAAGGGGCAGTGTGGAGGATTTGGTGACATCGAGAGATGAATTTGCATTTTGCAGCTGAGCAGCATGTTGGAGACTGTGTGTCGGTAACCATTAAAATCCCAAACGATGTTTTGGTTTGTCCATTCAAGGCTACCGTACAAACATGGTGATGCAACATGGCGGCCTCCTTAGAGAGAAACCACTACAATATGAAGGGCTCATTAAAGAGTCATGAAAACTTCCCAGACAACCAACCAAACCAAATATAGGATATTAGAAGGATTGACAGTCTTTGCCTTTTGAATCCTCAACCACACTGTAAATGAAAAATGACCAGGAATGACTTGATGGTGCCAATAAGTAGAAAACAAACATTAGCTATTGGGGAAAATATAGTTTTCTGTTTTGTTAAAAGTTACAAATTGACTTCCAGCGAAAACAACCTGGGTGGTTGAAGTGGATTCGCGTTGCAAACCTGGACACGGATCATCGACGTCTGTGTGAGGGCTGAGAAACAAAGTGCTCCTCACAATAACATTTTCATCTTTTGAGAGCGAGATATATTCATACATACATATATACATTAGTGTTTCAGGTGTTTGACTCAAACTTTCCTCTGCAAATGTGCTTCGGTAAACTTTCATGAAGTGTTTCCTGTGTCAGGAGGCGGGATCTTCTGACATTTCCCTATAATGAATAGACCTTTGGTTAATAAATGTCCTTATTTTCTTTCTTGGAAGTGACGGGAAGGAGGAAATGAGATGCAAAAATAAGAGCAACTCATCCTCATAGATTTACATTCGGTGTCCAAGGCGTCGGCCTGCTGTGTTGTTTACCTCAGTCACTTTTCTCAGCGGCATTTGACCTTTAAGGGATTTATCATGTTTTTACATGAACTCATTGTCTCTGTGTTTACATGGATTGTACTGTCTGTTCCACTAACCGGCCCTGGTTCCTTGGATTTGGTCCGGAAGCCCACACAGAGACCTGCAGCCGACAACAACCACTACATGATCAAAGGTCAAAGGTCAAAGGTCAGGACCTAATGCCGGCGGGCAAATACGTCCGCAACTCATCCTTCCATGCATCAAACGCCGCTTGTTTAAGAAAAGTCATTATCATTCATTCCCTTGAGGACTCAGACGGTGCCTTATCTGCCCTGCTCATCCTAGATTTCTAAGCCCCGCCCCCTTTCACCCACCGCCAGGTGTGTCTCTGGACCACCACAACAAAGGGGTGCCCGAACAGGCCTCTCCGTTTCCCGCTGAAACCGTAGACAGTCACCAAAACTGCCTCCGTGTCACCGCCTCCATGTCGGAGACCAGTGTTAAATAATGACAATAAACTTTCCCGTCCGGTCACAGTGGAGCTGTGACTCGGTGAAAACACAGTCAGCGGATCCAGAAGTGTGTCACTGCAGAGATGATGCAACTCTGAGTGGAGACTTTCAGGCTGCAGGTACTTCACAGCATCCTACTGCTGCTTTTACTGACATTCTAGAGATAATCATTGTTAGGATACTGTCGATGTATTTCAAATATTCAGTAGCATAACAGTAAAGCAATGTTAACATAAATCCAATGGACATATATATATATATATATATATATGTTTGTATTAAAGTGGATATAGAACAATTCAAATAATGCTGAAATACATTTTGTACATTAAATATTACAAAGAAATGCAGGACACGCTTTGACTTCACTTTGATGAGGCGGTTAGAAAGGCTGCCTCAAGTCATGTTATTGTTTCTACACATAACTTACATTTGTATTTGGATTCTTACATTCAATGCTATGGTGCTCATCATATCTTAGATCATCTTTGATGTATACAATCAAAAACCTTTAACATTAGATATATATACATATACTTAAATAATGACAAGTATCATATCATTACTATATTCCATTATTATTATATTATTTCCACTTAACATGAGCATCATTTAAGTATCATTACATCCTAAAATACTTTGGTTACTTCCAGTATATCATTGGCATATAAAACGTGTGTGTGTGTGTGTGTGTGTGTGTGTGTGTGTGTGTGTGTGTGTGTGTGTGCTGACCTGTGGTGCTGGTGCCGTTGCTCTCCTCGGGCTTCGCACAAGGTCGAGTCGTGTCCACAGCTGAAGTGTGTGAGCTGGTGGAGCATCCCATCCTGTCCCACGCGCACCGCGGACTGACTGACTGACTGACGGACTGACCGCGTGCACACGCTCAGGGAGTGCAGGTGAGGCAGGAGCTGCTCTGGTGATGACGTGGTGCATCAGATCGCAGTGTTGGAGTTGGACCTGCTCGGCTCCTCTGAGCTCTTCCAGCGCGCGCGTGACACTGAGCACCACCGCCGCTTCCTCCTGTTTCTAAACGGGGCTTTTGTTGTTGTTCTGTAACTGAGGCTGTTTCCAAGAGGCTGGCGCAGGGACAGAGATACATTATTCAGTCACAGTGTGCAGGGGCAGGGGCAGGGGCAGGGGCAGGGGCCGGGGCAGGGGCCCTTCATGGGGTGGAGAAAGTGAAGGGGGTATTTTTATAATTGAAAAAAGTGGGTCTATTATTTTTCATTGGAAAAAAATATATAGTTTATTCATCCAGAGTTCATTGACAACCTCATAACCTATAACACCAAGTCAAATGGTCCCATGAAAAAATACAACTAATTTTGTTTTAGTAGTAAGAGTAGTTTAAAGGTGCAGTGTGTAAGATTTGGTGACCTCTAGAGGTGAAGTTGCATGTTGTATCCATCACCAGGAGAACCTGTGGTCGACTTCAGTTGTCATTAAAACTCAAAAGATGTTTAGTATGTCCACTCGGGATCACTGTAAAAACAGGGCGCCCCCGTAGAAAGGTGTAAATATACATTAAAGGGCCAATTTAAGGGTAATGGGAACAAAATTAAACATTCAGGTGATACAATTTCCTTAAAATGTCCTGATGTTTTCGTTTTGTAATATTTTTTAGAGGTGACAAAAATGACCGAAATCGTACCTTTGATTAAAAAGATCTAATTGCACTGCAAAGCTGATGTGTTTGAGGTTTTTCATTGTGCTGTTGGCTGTGTGATCATTTCCAGATGTCAAATACTTTGAAATAGAAATAGTCTTCAGCCCTTTATCTTCACTTTCATTTGAATAAAGTTTTGAATATAATTTCAAGATAGAAATGTGTAAAATAATTCGCATGTGGCTTTATTTCTGTTTTTACACTATTGTATTTCTCAGAATGTTTCATTTAAACGCAATCGTTTGTGTCAGTGTTTTCCGATTAAAACAAGTCGGTTTTCTTTATTTAAAAGTAGAGCTAAATCATATGTACTGGAAGACCTGCGCAGTAGTCCTCTGCGCAGCCCCACAGCCAGATAGCCGCGCAATGCATCTTGGTCCTTCCTTTCTCTCCGAGGCCATATTGGAGCTATCTCACAGTAAGAGCAGCTCTGATTTTTATCAATAAAACACGCATTTCTCTTCACATTTCCGCTCTTAAACGTAGTCCACACGCTAACGAAAGTCTTCTCCTCTCGCCCTGTCGCTCGCAGGTTGGCCTGTCCGGACTAAACCGCAAACATGGTGGCCGCAAAGAAGACGGTGAGTGTCGGGGAAGTCGGGTCGCGCCGCACGCTGCTTCACGTGGACTATTTTATCTGACAGCGGCCTGTTGGCTACCGTCGCATTTATGCTGATAAACGACCGTGTAATTATCAATATGCAGGGCATGTCGTTGAATTAGCGCGACGCTCCATCGCCGAATAAACACATTGCTGCTAACTATCGTTTTTAAGGTTATTTATCCGCATGTTTCCTCGACTTCAACTGACTAGCTAGCAGTAGCAGGCTAACCAAACGTTAGCTAAACGCTACCAATGTGTGAACAGCTCGTGCTAATGTGCTTCTAACCTACCGTCATGTACCTCCATCATTCCGCCCTTGTGCTTTAAATGTCATTCATTTGTCCATGTACATCTCTGAACCCCGCTGGGTTTGAGGTGGCTAACAGCTAATGTTAGCTTGTGTGTACCGGGCGAAGTGTCTGACTTGTTGGAATGTGCATCCCCGTGTGTGCTCAGAAAAAGTCCATGGAGTCCATCAACTCCAGACTCCAGCTGGTGATGAAGAGTGGAAAATACGTGCTGGGTTACAAACAGTCCCAGAAGATGATCCGTCAGGGGAAAGCCAAGCTGGTCATCCTGGCCAACAACTGCCCGGCCCTCAGGTCAGTCATGACACAAGTCCAGTTGTATTGTTATAGGTTTGACACTTGTTGCATGGAAGGTCTGATGTATTCGAGTCATCTGTCTGTTTATAAAACTGATGCATAAAACCCTGTGTTAAATTAGTGTTGTAAACAAAGTGTTTTTGTTATTCCGTTTAACTGTTAAAAGCTTGGGAGAATGCGATGCACCATGAACCACATGTTGTAAACTGTCACTTGTTGCAGTACATTGTTTTGTTGTCATGCTCATGAAAGATCTGTTTATACAGGTGCAGATCTGTGTGTGTGTGTGTGTGTTCTTGGTGTTTCACCCACTTTTAATGGTCAAATTATTCATTGTACAACAAACCTCTAATACATCAAACTCAATATTGAAATAACTCTATTGTGGATTGCATTGCTGTGTAAACGTTTTGCATTGTATGTTATAAAAATAGATTGAGGCCAATTCAGAATAAGTTGACAGTATCGATTTATTTATACTATACTATGCTCTTGTTCTGCAGTGACTAACATTTCCTTAACCTCTTTCCTGTTTTTAGGAAATCTGAGATTGAGTACTACGCCATGCTGGCCAAGACCGGTGTTCACCACTACAGTGGAAACAACATTGAGCTTGGAACAGCCTGTGGTAAATACTACAGGGTGTGCACACTGGCCATCATTGATCCCGGTGAGTAGCTGCCCCACTGTCAATCATCTTGTTTGTCTGTTCGTCCTGTGGATCCATACCCAAATAATCCCCAAATAATAATGGGATGGATATTACGATAGCCCAGCTAAATGGATGCATGGATTTTAAACTGTAACTACACAAAAGTCAAGAGAAGTGCCCAAGTTAAGTATAACTATAACTTCTGTATGCTTGGATAAGCAGGTCTATCAAATGAAGCTTCCATATTAGTGATGTAGTACCGATTCACATTGTGTAATGAAATACAGCCATTTTGTGTGATTGATTAGGTCCTGCAACTTGAATCAGTACAGTAATCTGTATGGAAGCAATTTCATATTGGATCATCATTTTCACATGCCCTCTTCAGCATTGAGACTCGAGTGTTTATCGCTATATATTTCATGCATGTCCCTGTCACATGGTTTCTTCAATGCGAATTTTTGCGCCTGTTGGACCTGTTCACTAAGTGGTCACTTCAGGACTAGTGGTTCGCAAGATGAACACCAGTCGGAGCTTTCAGTTGAGCTGCCAGTGTGTTCTGGCTGCTTCATGACAGCTCCGTTGGTGACACTTGTTCTCATTATGTCGGTATTAAGCCATTGTTATTGCTTTTATTTATTCATTTATTTTTTGAATCTCGACCCTCTGACTCTGTTGATCTTTTGCTTTCTAGGCGATTCTGACATCATCAGGAGCATGCCAGATCAGCAGCAGCCACCTCAGTAGACATGTTCCCCCGCCCCGTTGTCATAAATAAAGCCGGAGTTAAACAGTTCGTTCTTGTCTTTACCTGATTTCTGATTCTCTGCGCATGTGATGTTCTTCCTGAATGTGTCCACCAGAGAGCAGCAGAGTCCACCGCCCGTGTGTGAGGGATTTCCTCTGCGGTTGTTTACATTGTGACTCTTGTCAACAGCAAACGCAGTGAGTGATGGAAACCGAGGCTTTCTTTAGACTTATGTCACAGAGCGGGACGATGGGATTATCGGTTCATGTGTCGACCACCATGATCCTCCCCGCATGCTGCTGCTTATCAGCTCGTTGATGCCAGAATTACACAACTGATATTGGAGTGGGTTTTTTTTCTTTTTTTTTTCTCACTTACATAAACCTCAGGGACGATCCTCATCTGTATTATCAGCTGCTTGTTGACTGTAATCGAGTAAGGACACTTGTGCTGTCAGAGGTATTAAAGGCTTTGGAGGGTGATGATCGCCTCTGATGTCCTCTGAAACGTATGTGTGTACTCTTTGTACCAGCGTTGGTAGTCGGTGCTGTGAGATCTGGGCTCTTTGCAAAATGGCGGCCTCGGTGGAGAGGACCGAAACATGTAGGCTCATTAAAAGGCAAGGAAAATGATATTGGGAGGATAGGATTTATTGTTTATTGTTTTTTTTCCCCACTTGAATCTTGACAGACTGGACCTTGTTTAAATATTTGAATGTCAAAGGTTATAAAAAGTAATATAGCTTTCAAAATGCTTAAATGTGGACTTCCGCTCTGCAAACACCATGTGTGGATTGAGGAGCCTGTGCAGGACCTCCTGCCAACTCCACTGTTTATATATAACTAGCGTTGGAGGTAAAAGACCCATGACACAGCGAGGTATGATATTAAAAGCTAATCCCCACACATGTCATGATCAGATTTTCTGTCCTGTGCGTCCGTCCAGACTCTGGTATAAGCCGTCCATCATCCATTGAGTGGGTTGGCCCACTTTTTCCTCTGGCAGCCTCCACTAAGCCTTTTTCTGGATTCCCAATTAAATCGAATGAAATCATCCCAGATGAGCAGACTCACGTGCAGCAGATGCCCCCCCACCACCGACCCCTGTGCCCCAAATAAAGGGACATTATCCAAAGTGTGCGGCAGTGAAGGAAATAATCTGGCATCCGGCAAATATCTATAAATGAGCGTTTATTATTTTTGTCACTTATTTTAAATGTGAAGTTATATTTCAACGTGTTTGAGGAGGGATGTGGTCTCTGATTTCTAGTGTCACACAAGAATATCAGAAGACTATCAACCTCAATGTCAGCACAGTTGACATTATAGCATCTCATTTTCTTAACTTATCATTGTGATTATCCTTCAATTTAGATCCAACTTTTGCTATAATAACAGGCAGAATTGTATTAATTGACAAGTGGTGCTAGCTTTAATTGCTGGTTCTTTGAAGTTTACTCTCTGAATGCTCAGTCCCACCACTAGATGTCACCAACTCCTACACACTGTACCTTTAAATGATATCACAGAGTTGAGTCCGAATCGTCCCTCAGTTTCCGGGCTCTCAGCACGAGGTCGCTGTCAAACCTCGTCTGCCTCCATAGTTAATTTCATCAAGACTACAACACAGTGATGTGACCTACTTCTTGTTGTTGTTGAGTTGCTGTTGTTGTTGTTGTTTGGGCTTTTATTTTTCTCTGCTCTGTCCCACAGGCAGTGAAAGTAGGTGAGCGTGTCTGTGTGCTTGCCCTCTCAGTCAGACCTGAGGTAATTCCAGCCTCCATTTTGTGGCGGCCGGGTAAATCCTCCGCTCATCTGTTCATCCGCACAGAGGCTGCGAGAGGGAAACTGAATGAGTGAGCCAGCGAGGGCATCATCATCGTCTGTATCTTCTTTTGGAATGAACTGATGAATCATCATGTTCCAGTAACCATGTGCACACGAATGAACTAGTTTCCACTGGTTAACAGAGAGAGAGAGAGAGAGTGAATTAGCTGGAATAAATCATTGATATTCTGCTTATATAATGAGCCGGGATGATTTGCTTGGCACAGGGTTGATCCTTTCAACAAGCCGATGGAGCATCTGAGTCTAAACCTGTGATGCTTTAACATTTACGCTGACTCGTGTTTCCCAAAACTCCCAAACCACTCTGCACTCAACCCACTAATTCTCATGTGCACAGATAAAAGTGCACGTGCTGTTTGCTGCATCCTGCTCCGATAACCAGCACTCTATTTGAAACATGCCTCTCATGTAATTCCCATTGTTCCCAATAGATTTTTTTTAAACCTAGAAATTGTAAAACTGCTGATCTGCCTATTACTAATTATTGATGACATCTTTTCCAATCACCTGTATCACTTCTTTACCCTCAATGCAACTATTTCCTGTTTATCAATAATAGTATGATGCAGTTTTTTTTATTATCTTATGTTGACTTGATCGTCCTCTTGAACCCAATCAAAGGTGCAGTGTGTAAGATGTGGTGACCTCTAGAGGTGAAGTTGCATGTTGTATCCATCACCTCACCCTCGCCCTTCAGAGCATGAAGGAGAACCTATGGTCATTAAAACTCAAAAGATGTTTAGTAAGTTCACTGTGGGCTACTGTAAAAACATGGCGGCCTCCATAGAAAGTACCTGCTCCTCATGTAAATATACAAATATACATGAACAGACTCATTTATGGGTCAATGGAAAAAAAATGGGTGATTATCAATAGATGAAAATGTCACTATGTCATTATTTTGCAAAATCTTGAGAAGTGGAAAAAAATTCTGAAATTTTACACACTGCACCTTTAAGTGTCCTTGGACAAGACGGACAGGAAATCCCAAAGCAGCTGCACTATAACAAGCTCTGAGTACAATGAGCACATGTTACATGATCATGTTTCCTGTTGTATACGTGAACAAAATGAGTCCAGCAGCAGAAGCAGGTTAATTTTGCGTTTTATTATTCAGATTTGAAGACATTAGCTCATGCAGATCCAACAGGAGGAGGACATGTGAGTGGAGAGGTGATGGAGAACAGTCTTTGAGCGATTCAGAGAAAAAATGAGGCATCAACCATCCGCTCGTTCAGATACAAGCTTCATTTTCAAAAAAACGTTTCCTCTGCGCGACCGACCGACCGACCGATCGAATCTGTCAAACAGCATCTCAGCCTCGTCGTTCTGTGTAAATACAGATTCATCGGTTTGTTGAATATGTTGTGTTGTCCAGACACGGAGGCGTCCGATTTTCATTTTTCCAACCTCTTTGTGTTTCTGTGAGAGCTCACGTGGCCTTTAAAGTGCAATTTGACATATTTCGCTTTGTTGGATTTGCAGAGGACAGAATTCACACCGGGACAATCATGAAGGGGGCGACAGAGAGCGACTTTACTAACTACTGCATTAGTATCAAAGGTAAATCTACTTCATGGTACATGTACTTCCGGCTCCAACACGTTGTTCAATGTACTATTGCATAGTAACTTCATTTTTACGACTAGGGGAGTAATGAGGAAAGAAGGGGGTTATTATGGGTTACATTATTATTTCTACTAATACTTGCCTATATATTTTTTTTCCCCAGGCAAAGCATTTGCACTGTCACTAGCTCCATTTAGTCTGAATTGGATTTGTGCTACTATGCAAAGTTCTATCGATGCTTCAGATCCTCATTCCCTCGTCACCAGCACAGGAAACAACATGATATCACTGCATGTGCAAATAATAGGACTACATACAGAGGAGGTTACATCATAATGCCACACACAGCTCGCAGGCAAGCACGCAAACACACACACACACACACACACACGTACAGCAGCATGTCACACCGTCTTTATGGGAAAAATGCCCTCAGTCCAGCTAAGTTCAACTCAAATGATCCCATTACAGACCATCATCAAAACGATAAAGACACAGTCAATGCTGTTGCTCGACGCGCACTCGCGCGTTTCACTCTTTTTCCGTGTGTGTCGCCTCTCTCTCGTTGGCGAGTCTGTCGTGTGTAAAGCGATCGCGGGTTTTTAAAAGTCTCTTCGGGAGAAAACAGGCAGGAAGGCAAACTGGAATAGATTGTGAGGGACTCGGAGGGTTTTCACCGCCAGTCCACGGGTTGGCGTGTTACATGGGTACAAAAGGAAGACGTCGTTATTGGTGGAGGAGACTCCCCCCACCCCCACTCCCACCCCCACCACACACTCCCCGCTATCATGGATGATCACGGACAGACCGCCTTTCACCGCTCGTTTCTTCGTCTCTCCGTTTTACAAAAATGTCGTACAAAAATACCCCCCGCGTTACATTCAATGACGGAAACGCCTCTGGAAAAAAGTGCTCTTGCATAACTGATCAGGTACATGTGGCCTTCCGTCCGTCTCTCTTCAGACAGTTTGCTTCCGTACAAAGACCAAGAGGGAGATTCACAGTATCAGGGAAGTTAACAGTTGGTGGCCGAAGACCAGCGGGTGCACGTTTCGCTTCTTAAAGAAAAGTGCAAATGGAATCGGGGGAGGTGGGGGGGGGGGCTGTTGGGGGGGCCTCCATATACTGCGGGGGAGGCTCCTTGGGTGGGATGGCGATGGCTTCCTCGTACGGTGGCAGCAGGACCTGCAATGTGATGTGACAAGTAGATGATCAGTGATGATCTCGCATTCATCCGTTACTGTGGCTTTAAAGGTGCAGTCTGTAGCAAGAGTTTTGGGTGGAGGAAGAGTTGGTCTCAAAAAGAGGAGACAGGTGGAGGGGGACCATACGTCACAACAAGCAGAGAGGAGGAGGAGGAGGAGGGGTGGGGTTGGGGGTGGAGGGTAGGGGAGGGGGCGGAGTCAATGGGTGATACTGGCTCAATGTCACAAATCTACAATTGGCAGGAATCCGAGCTGAAACCAGCATCTAAGACATTGTTTGTTGTTTTTCCTTGGTTTTTCAACAACGTTTCCAGGGTCCTACTGTCGGAGAGAGAGAGAGAGAGAGAGAGAGAGAGGGAGGGACGTGGTGAGAGAGA
>JAFBJT010105980.1:38741-52658 GCA_016785325.1 Chascanopsetta lugubris | reverse complement strand
CTCTCGCACATTTATAGAACAGGCAGTAAGAACAGAGACGGGCTCAATGAGAGAAGTAAGATAAGCGCTTCGCGGTTTCAGTTCAGTACTTTGGATGTGGCGGTGGTGGTGGACGGCGTGTTGATTCAAATACCAGCACATTTTACACTTCACTGTCTTTTCATTCGCTCCTACTTTTCACGAGTAAATGTTGATCTGTATTCACGCAACTACAAAAACAAAGTTGCAGATTAAACTATACCATGATACACGTTAGGAGTTCAACTTGGCTTAAGCCCGATCAGATGCTGCTGTCACACTACGGCGTCAATGACTATTCTTACTCTAGTCGCCGTATTCCAGAAGTGTGCAAATGCGACTGCTGCCGTGAAGCGGGCGGAACAGTGCTGAGATGAAAGTCTGTGCAGAGTGACTGAAGAACTCTGAACCAATATTCTGCCCCTGTACACGTAAACGTCAGCGCCTTTGATG
Source organism: Chascanopsetta lugubris (assembly GCA_016785325.1). Taxonomy (NCBI): domain Eukaryota; kingdom Metazoa; phylum Chordata; class Actinopteri; order Pleuronectiformes; family Bothidae; genus Chascanopsetta; species Chascanopsetta lugubris. The sequence continues at coordinate 52,187 of JAFBJT010105980.1, read as the reverse complement.
TTTCAGACACATGCCTTTGATTTAGTGCCTTTGATATGTATAACTGAACGAAAAGAGACATAGTACATGTACTATAGCAATTAAAGTGGAAATCATTTCAATTCGACCTGACACACCAGAGCTGTGAAAGTTCAGCATGTGTCAGTGAGTGGTGTAGATACACGAACACCCTTCACCTTGTGCCCCTTGACAAGGGTGTCAGGAAACTGATAAAGGCTTCAGATAACAAAAAAGGTGAAAATCCCCCATAAAGCCGAGGCCTGGTTTGTATGGGGGCCTCCAAGAAGGTAAACGCAGAGTGATGTTGTTTTCAAATGCTGAAGTGACACCCATACAAACCATTATAAACTCGTGAAAACCAGGGGCAAGGGCTATTTCGTTGAATTCGGCATCGTTGGTGACTAAAATCATTATTTTCAACTCATTTGATGATCACTTTAGGTCAGTTGAAAAACACAGCACACAACTTCTGAAGTGGGACAATAAATACACTATAATGTAGTATGAAAATATAAAGCTCTTGTAGCATATACACGTGCACTGTTTTTACCGTCGTTTCTTTGCAAAAACACAAATAAACTGCTGGAGATTACGACGTACAGCTTTTGTCCCGTTATTCCATTAATCAATTATGAAATTGGTGGTTTCATTACCTTTACAAAGGTCAGTATAACTACATTACCTTCAATGTAACATTATAACATGAAAAATAATTTCACCTACATCTTACACACTGGACATCTACACAAAGAAAGCTACATGTTTTTACATGTTTCGAATCAAAACAATGTTGGGGATTGATCATACATATGATGTCTTTATTATTATTATTATTATGATTATTATTATCATTATCATTATGATTATTATTATTATTGTGATGATGATGATGTAAAATGTGTGATTGATTAGATGAGTCAAAGTCGTCGCCCAGTCCCTGGGTGTTGCTGGTGAGTGATTGAGAAATCAGAAATCAAACAGAGCTCAACCATCAGGCCTGTCATTACATGTGCGAGCAAAGGTTTATTGATGACAGTGAATCACTTCCGCATACTGGGGGCTAACTTACCGCATAGTTGGGAAAAAACACGGCCTATTTAGCCCTGGGTCGTTTAGAAAAGGATACTGTCCCAAAACACTGAAAAATTTTTTTAAATAACTAACCCGGCACAAAACTGGGGCATGAAACCTTGTAACAGTTTCAAATGAAAACCCCTGAAATCACACGCAAATACAGACTGTGTTAGCTCAGACTGGTCTGTCAACAGTCCGGCTAATGTCACAGCTAGCTTGTTTATCACAGTGGCTACGGGTCGATATGAAACAAACGGAGTACATTCATGACAATAATAAAGTAGGTTGTGAACAACAGTGTCGGTTCTGACATATTCATTCACCTCCCCCTCGTTAGCCAAGTCACAGTCTCCCTCAATGGAGAGAGGGGAAAGTTTAGCACCTCACCGCGGATTTACAAACTAAAATACAGCGGCTCTTTCTCGGCGTCAAAACGTCAATTTAGTATTCAAACTCTCCTACGCGTGTCAAGAGGTTGAAGTCACATAAACGATCAGATTCGGAGTGTATTTTCAGCCTCTACTCACCGTTTTTCTCCTGGCAGGTTAGGCGTTGGTTACATCCGGGTTTGAGGGTCGAGTTTCTGACTAGAGCGCAGCCGTGGTTCCCCAACAGTCCCTGCTGAGGAATGGAAGCATCGCCCTCTGCTGGACAGAGGACACAACTCCAATAGCACATTTCTCTCTCTCTCTCTCTCTCTCTCTCTCTATCCCTCTATCTCTCTCTCTCTCTCTCTCTCTCTCTCTCTCTCTCTGAGTGAATGAATGGATAGATCAATCAAGCAATCAATCAATTAATGATTAAAGATGATAGGATAGAATCTAATGGTAAAGGCAGTTACAGGATGTTTTACAAGGTAGAAACTACAAATAAAAAACAAGAATGGGAATGAAGAAGCAATTGGTTTCAAATTGTTTAGGTACATATACGTGCAAATGACGAGAGAACGTTTAAACAAGATACATCATTCTCACTATAACTAGTATTTGATTATTAACAACAATAACAATAATAATAATGATATAGTCCATTGTGTTACATGACAGTATATCACATTACATATAGGCATACTATATTATTATAGTATTATGTAATATTATAATATTACACATTATATTCTAGTATGTTTGTGGTGGCGACTTTTAACCGGAAACGCATTATTTTTAAATATACGTCTACCGGAAACTGTGGCCTCCAGCGTTATTGCTAGCTCGACAATAGGGCTCCTTCTCTTTGTCAGAGGACTGACTTCCGTTTTCATGTTTGGTTTCTGGAATTTACTGTGTGCTGCATCTGTGAGGTGCCTCTGTGTTTACCAGTAGCGCAGGTTCAGAGTTCCAGTGACGAAGATAAAGGGAAAGTTCGTCAGATTCCGCCCGTATTCTGTTTTTGGATCTTAATTCTGCTTCACACTAGAGAAACGCGACTGTTTTACTTAGCTAGCTGGCTAGCAGCAGCCAGCTGAGTTCAGTACCTTAGCATGTTTCGGTTCTTGAATGACGTTGAAGACGACCCTTACATGATGTAAGTACTGCCACGAATTGCACTTTGTGTTAAAGAAGTAATATCTCCGCGTGTGTCGAAATATTTGTGCGGGATACATAATGATTTCTCCGGTGCCTGGAAGCAGGTACCTCCTCCTGACTCCAGCCAGCTGTGGGGGCCTACGTGGTCCACCATATTGGATAGACAACAACAAAAAACGCTGTCAGAGCTCAGCTGTGTTTGGTTCATAGACGAACAGCTAAATGATTCAATTGTTATCAGTCGTTTGGTCCTTCACACTGCGTATTTTGACCTTTGCAGCCCATCCAAAGCTTTATTGCCAGACTTGATCAATGACAGCTGATTCAGTCCGATACGTCGCCTTTACATAAGGTTATATGTCAACTACATAAGCGTTCAAAGGTCCAGTGTTTACACATTCTCGCGAAATCATTTCAATTTAAACAGATCAATGCTGCAATTTGTATTCATTGTAATTGTGTTTTATGAGTGTACAATCAACACATGATCAAATGAATTTTCCTTGAATGAGCCATTGATTTTGACGTGAGGAGCAGGCCCTCACTTTGAAGGCAAGATCAACACAGAAGTATTTTCATCCTTTTTTTGAAAATAAATCTCGAAAGGATGAATGTAACTGATTGAAATCCCATTTTCAAACAATCGAGTGACGTATTGAACAACACAGCTTTTTGAGACTTACCCACCTTGTCGCTGGATTCACAGACAGGAGTAGGTTGGGAAACCTCTTGTCTTGGTGATTGTCTCGTCTAGTCTATGTGATGTTAAGGATAATATTTATGCATATATGAATGTTGATATTTCTGATTACTTCTAGGGATCCGTTTGCGGCTCACCGGCAGCAGATGAGTCTGTTTCAGCCGTTTGCTATGGACCCTTTCGCTCTCACCCAGCAGTTGCAACCCCATCGTGCACCTCGTAGACAGGTCATTGGACTGAACTGATGTTGTATGGATACTTATCTTATTGTTTTAACAATTCTGTCTTTGATTTTAAAACCTCTTCGCATTTTTTTTACAGGCCAGTCCACTGGCCCCCTTTGGCATGATGGGAATGGTGAGAATTTGTTTTTTCAGTCTCCTTTTACATCTGCAGGAAGTGCAGCTATGTTTCCAAAGATGTCGTAACAATGGAGCTCACTGTTGGACACATCTCTAATCCTGTCTGAAAAGTGGATTAATTTCTGGTTGATTGTGTAAAGATAAGGGTGTAATTTAACTACATGAAGGGTTTAAATGCATTTCTATGAAGATAGTTGACACGGGATTTATTTAGTTGTGAAAAGCTCTTCCTTCTAACCTGTTTGATCCTGTAAAGTCTTCACGGTAAGATCACTTTGACTTTATTTTTTCAGGGTGGTGGATTCATGGATATGTTTGGCATGATGGGAGAAATGATGGAAAACATGGTGGGTGTTGAGTAAATAGATTCATGTTTACTCTCTGTCTGAACAGGAATCCTACTCACCTTGTTGATGTTGTTTTTTTTCATTATTTGCTTTTAGGAAAGAATGACTGGGACACCGAACTGTCAGACATTCTCATCCTCAACAGTCATCTCCTACTCCTCAATGGACACAGGGGCTCCTAAAGTTTATCAACAGACCAGTCAAACTAGAACAGGCCCTGGAGGGGTGAGCCCAACATCTGTGGATTAAAATACCAACATGTGGGGGAGTAATTGTTACATGTCATGTTAATATGGAGGCACAGTGTTTTGTTCACCCAGGCATGACTTTGACTCTCCGGCTTCATTAGCACATTAAATGATCGGAGCTTGTTGTGACAGTAAATAGATCATGTGTTGTAAACATCAGCGTTGTTATAGAAACACCTGTAGACAGGGTTCGCGCACAGTGCAGCGTTTCCCACTTGTCTCATTTGACCGAGCTGTCTCCTCGCCTCAGATCCGTGAGACCCGGCAGTCGGTGAGGGACAGCGAGAGCGGTCTGGAGCGCCTCGCCATCGGCCACCACATCGGCGAGCGCGCACACATAATGGAGCGTTCACGGAATCGCCGCACAGGAGACCGCGAAGAACGACAAGACTTCATCAACCTCGATGAAAGTGAGTCTTTGCGGTGGAAGAGACAATGGGCGCTCCTCTTTCTCTTGGTTATTTACAGCCGGGTTTCTCAAAATGGAATGACATTTTCTGTTTCTGAAAGTTAACTTGAGGAAGTCAAGAACTTGTCAGGCTTTTAACCAAAAGGTGATGTCATTCGTTAAATACGGCCAAGATGACATGAGCTTTTACCTTGTCCATATCCCTGCTAGCTGATGCTGCAGCCTTCGATGAGGAGTGGAGGAGGGAGGCAGGAAGGTACGTCCCCCCAAACGCCCGGTCGCTGGAGTATGGCCGTGATCGCCGGGCAGGAGGTCAGCAGCTGGCTCTCACTGCCCCTCCGAGCTCAACGCCCCCATCAGGTCATCGGCATGAGTCCCCAAGACACCGTCAGCAGCCCGCCACCCGCCCACGCTACGACTGGTGAGAAGGTAAGAAGAAATATTGTGGTAAGTTTATCATTGATATCCACATTGTTTTATTTTATTTTTTTAATGGAGCCTGCTTCTACGGTCGCAACAAATGGACAAAGCAAACGGGGACTGTAGAGAGGACCTTTTGTGGGTTTTTTTTACATTATCTGACCAGAATGATCGGTTCACACGTTAAAAACACGGTATAACATCATGATTGACAGCCGGGACTGATTCCTGATTGGCAGAGCGCCTTGACATGGCAGCTCCACCCTCCAATTTCAGCCGGCCCCAAAGAAGGTTGCAGTTACTTGCGAGCAAAGACACATTGTTCTTCTTTATACGAAGACCACTCTGAAAGATGGTAGTTTGGACTGAACCACCACGACCCGTGTCATGAAACAGAAGCCTCTGCTCTGCTGTCGGTCGTCTCTTTCTGCAGGTGGCGCTCTTGACGAGGCGTTCAGGTGAAATGGAGTTGAGGGAAGATTCCCCCGATGCTGTGAACCGTGTTGAAGATGGAAGTCAATGAACTGCCTGTCGTAAATGTTTGATATGACTGGACTGACTATATATGAATATACCACATACCACACACACGCATTCACACACACACGCGCGCACACACACGCACACTCACACACACACACACAAACACACATACATTACCCTCCCTATACACTTGATAGTTACATTTACAGTTCAACTTCTCTACTGTGACATACAAAAACACAAAAAAGTCTATTGCTTGTGAACATTGGGAATAACGACACTCACTTTCAATTCTTCTCATCCTCCAAACTTCCCATGTGTTTTTGTCCACTGCACAATAAGTGCTACAGTACATCCGCTGTACAGTCCATTTTATGTTTGTGAAGGCACCGATCAATGTGTCTGTGAATTGAATTGTATACTGTTAACTAATTAAACTTAACAAAATAAAGTTCATTAAACATTGTTAGATAATGGCAAAAAAAAAAAAAAAAAAAAGGTGTCTCTGTTGTGGTTGTGTTTTTGAAATGCATGTCCTGCTCACCCATCAGCCATGACAACACGACAGTTCGCCAAATATGACACTCTAGCTCCTCCCTTTCGCTCCCTAAAACAGCCCCAACCCACGGAGGCGTGGACTCCACCAGACCTCGGACTAACCTCCGTGGTGTCTGGCACCAGGGAGTCGGTAGTAGTCCTCGTTAGGCCGTGAGGTGGGGTCTCTGTGGATCCGGAGACTTTGAAAGACCAAGCTCCAGCTCGGATGCTGGTTGTAGATGCTTGTGGTGGTGGACACGGGTCAAGAATGGGCTCTCTGACCCGTCCTCATCCATGTGGCCCTTTACTGTTCTGTGTGTTTTGATACCTTTGATTCAAAACCAGCATGAACGCTTTGATCAACAGTAGCTCCTCTGTTGGATCAGGCGGCATGGAACAGCCATCGCCCCTCTCACGGATCTCTAACAGGCCCAGTTCAGAGGTTTTCCTCTCTCGGACCAATGCTGCTTGGTTCCGTCCGCTGCAGACCAGCGACATCCTGCAGAAGCTGCAATTTTGGGGACATGTTCTGACCCGTTCTTTTAGTCAAATCCTCAGTTCTTCTTTCCATCACATACAAACAGAACATCTTCTATTGCTGCCTCATATCTCCCACCCACTGCCCGGTCCCTTGTCACTGTCTTATTGTTACTGCTGATCTGTGTGTCTTTTATACAAAAAAAAAAAATCTAATTTTAACATCATGTACATGCAACTGAACCTGTAAATCTTCTGTATGCGTCATTAAATTGTTGGTCACTCCCCAGTCAGTCTGTCGTCATGTTGCGGTCGAACTCTCCGGTCAGTCTGAGTATCCACCCTGTGCCATCTCATCCGCGGGTCATGTGACATCCAGATGGCACCGGCCCGTGATAGAAAGTGCCCCCATGGACAAATCCCTCCCTCTGTGCGCTCCCTGTCGGCCTCCCTCTGCGCTCGCCGCTTCCTTCATTACGTCCTCGCACTATTTTTAAATCCGTATCCAACCCCCCAGCATGCACTGCTCCGCTCACCTGTCTACCTGTCGTCTTGTTTGCTTTAATCCCCATCATTAGATCTCTGCTGTTTGCCTGACAAGGTGCCTCGTTCTGTGCCTTTGCTGTGATGTATCATCCTCCTCCTCCTCCTCCTCCTCCTCCTCTTCCTCGTGATTTCTTTTTTCTTCTTCTTCTCCATCTCATCCACGTCTGAAGCGTTTCTTTTTGACTGTTAACAAACCGTCACTTTTCAGAGCAGTAATGCCTTTGCTTGAATTGGAGAAGCAGCACATGACACTCTCCATGTTGGGAACATACTTGCCTACATGTTAAGAGTGTTATACTTGCTATATAGCAAACGTATGCATGTTATTAAAGGTGCAGTACGTCATTTTAGGTGACATCATTTCCATTACATTTTACGGAAATGGAACAAAGTATACAATTTGTTTGACTGTATGAATTGTTTCCATCAGTCTAGAACAGACACACACACACACACACACTGAAAATCCGCTCTGTAATTTTTTTCATGCAAAATCATCCCACAGGCCGGATTGGCCGCTTCCGGGCCCACGGGCCATATATTTGACACCCCTGCACTAGTATATACAGTTCATGTTTACACCAGGAGGGGGTGCTCTCCACTGAGGCTGCCATGTTGTAACACCTTGTTTTTATCGTGGCCAAAATTGACAAAAGAATCCCCTTTTGAGTCTTAATATCAACCGAAGGTTATAGAGGTGAGAGTGACTCAGCTGTAACATGAAAACAGACCACTAGGTATCACCAAGTCCTACACACAGCACCTGTCCATGTTGCAGCTCATTGTAGGTCCCAAAAAAAAAATCAATAATTCAAACGACTGAGTGACGATGCACTCTTAAACACACCAGCTGAATCATTGTATGTTCAATTTCTGTCAACAGAAATAGAATGATTTTCACCCAAATCTTACGCACTGCACCTTTAAATGCAGAAATAGAGGTTATGGTGAAATTAGGTGGATGTGACCATTGCTATTCTGCTGTGTCCTCCCTCTCCTCCTCTTCCTCTCCGGCTCGGCTCCCTCCCCTCTGCATTTCCCAATGACTCACCCGCTCCCCCTCCCCCCCCATAGCGTGTCATACGTATGCTTTCTACCCCTCCACCCCTCCCTCCCTCCCTCCCTCTCTCCCTCCCTCCTGCCTCCTGCCTCCCCCATCATACCTCATCCCTCTCACTCGCCCCACAGCCACTCACTTCTCTCCGGCAGACTTCAAACCACGCTGCAGGTAACATTTAAAGAGATTGATCTATTTCTCCATTCCCTCTATCACTCCCAGCATCTTTCCTCCTCCTCCTCCTCCTCCTCCTCCTCTGTCCTCTCTCCTTCTCATCATCACCTTCTGCCTTCATCATCTCGCCATTGGTCCACATTCCCTCCCAGCTCAGAAATTGGAGTGTTTTGTGGTCAGGAACATGTTGACAATAGATACATTAATAGGATTATGCTGTTAGCTTTCAAATCTATGCCTCCCGCTGTCTGTTAGTGTGTGTGAGTGTGTGTGCGTGTGTGTGCGTGTGTGTGTGTGTGTGCGTGACAGCATCTTCCCAGGGAGCATCTTTTCCACAGCTCTCCAACCCCAGGGCTGCGTCACTAGCATCCGTGTGGAAGAGTGTGAAATATGAAAGGACCGTTCTCATTGGTTACGAGTGTTTTCTGATTTCATAAACTGATCCCTGATGTTTTGTAAACATCCAATGTTCCTTTTTCTTAACGCAGGATGTCCATAGTGAACATTGTTGCCAGGGAGATCCTGGACTCGAGAGGGAACCCCACTGTGGAAGTGGATTTGCACACAAGCAAAGGTGGATGCACTAAACAAGGACATTTCTTGCATTTGTTTTGAACATATTTGTGATTGTTTGTGAGCTCATTCCTCCTCCTCCTCCTCCTCCTCCTCCTCCATCCTCTCCTCCAGGTCTGTTCCGCGCTGCCGTGCCCAGCGGTGCGTCCACCGGCATCTACGAGGCTCTGGAGCTCCGGGACGGAGACAAGACTCGCTACAAGGGCAAAGGTGAGAGCTCAAAACAAGATGTCTGCTCTCTGCTTCTCTTCCCAGTGTCACGCCCGTCTCTCACATCCTCCTCTGTCCTGCTGTCCCAGGCGTCACAAAGGCCGTCAGTCACATCAATGACACCCTGGGACCTGCCCTCATCCAGTCGGTGAGTACATGAGGGGATGGGAGGAGGAGGAGGAGGAGGAGGAGGAGGAGGAGGATTAAAATGGTGGCTGCTTTGCTTTCAGGGCGTCGATGTGCTGGAGCAGGAGAAGCTGGACAACATGATGATCGAAATGGACGGCACTGACAACAAGTGTAAGCCTGGTCCTGTCGCGTCTCACGTCCACAGCATGTGTCTGCTCCACTGAGTGCGTCCACTCAGTGACTCATCTGTCTTCCCTGCAGCAAAGTTTGGGGCCAATGCTATTCTGGGAGTCTCACTCGCCATATGCAAAGCTGGCGCAGCGGAGAAAGGCGTCCCCTTGTACCGCCACATCGCTGACCTCGCAGGAAACGGAGAGCTGGTCCTGCCCGTCCCTGTGAGTTGCGGGCTTGTTGTACTGTTCATCCTGAAGATGCAAATGTGCAACACGCCCCCATCCTCTGTTTCAGGCCTTTAATGTCATCAATGGAGGCTCCCACGCTGGCAACAGACTGGCCATGCAGGAGTTCATGGTCCTCCCCGTTGGGGCGGAGTCCTTCCGCGATGCCCTGCGCGTGGGGGCGGAGCTCTACCAGACTCTGAGAGGGGTCATCAAGGAGAAGTATGGTCAGGATGCGACCAATGTGGGGGACGAGGGAGGGTTTGCCCCGAACATACAGGAGAACAGTGAAGGTGAGAACAAACGACCCGATGGTTCCTCTTCTTCTTCTCGTCATGTTCCACTGTGTTGTCCCACTCACTCCCGTGTCTCTGCTGCAGCTCTGGAGCTGATCAAGACGGCCATAGAAAAAGCAGGCTTCACCGACAAAGTGGTGATCGGGATGGACGTGGCCGCCTCCGAGTTCTTCATCGAAGGCAAGTACGACCTTGACTTCAAGTCTCCGCCTCACGCCGCACGCAACATCAGCGCCGAGGAGCTGGCCGGCATCTACCAGGGCTTCATCAACAACTATCCAGGTGTGTACTGTGTGTGTGTGTGTGTGTGTGTGTAGGTGTGCAATGGGTGCAACTCTTGATAGAGATTGTTAAAGTTACAGCGGCGACCTTTAGAAGGAGAGTGGGATTTGTCGCCATTTTGTATCCATAACGCATGACAGTCAGAGCACTACTGCAATCCCGCCATGTTATTGGGTCAAACCCGAGCAGAGTTAGTTTGTTTAGACATTGTGAAGAGGAGAGTACTGCAGCATTTAGGCACAAAATGGCTCCCTGGGTCATGTGACCTCTTTTTTTTCCACCACTCTCTCTTTACAAGTTCCCCATCATTACCTCTGGAACCTAAATCTCCTCAGGGAATTCCGCGAATATATTTCTGTATAAACAGTGATAATAGAAATATAGATATATATATATATATATATATATATATATACACATATATATATATATATATATATGTGGACACTCCAGCTTCGGTTTCATGTGTCTGTCTTTGCCAAATTTCTTTCATCACCTTCAAAATGGAGAGAGCAGTAGATAGGTTTCTGCTTGTGACTCATGGTCCTGATAGAGATCGAACCATGTGTCATATTTGTGTATGCGCTGTGCATTAGTGGGATCAACTGCAGGCTTTTCTATCTTGTTAGAAATGTCAACAATTCCGTTATATATCACAATATCTATACTTTATCCGTACATGTACGAACAAAAATAATCGTACCCATCTCCCTTGGTTTCAGTTGTGTCTATTGAGGATCCTTTCGACCAGGACGACTGGCCTGCGTGGTCCCAGTTCACAGCCTCAGTGGGGATCCAGGTGAATGATCACAACAGGTCCTGGTTGACTGCACGTGCAGAAGCACGTGTCTTAGGAGAAGTACCACAGCATGTGAATATTGTACATGCATCATTAAAACAGGTGACAATGTCACGGCTAGTAACGACACACCCCAGATTATGCAGTTTGGAGATTCATGTGCAGCGTCGACTGGACCCAAACTGACGCCAGCACCTCTGTCAACGAGCTTGGACCCAAGAGCCGCGCGTCATCTACTTTCCTTCAGCTCACCACGAAGAATAGTGCACATCTCCTCGGGACTAGAAGCAAAGTGCGCAGAGCTCCGAAGTGACGGGGTTTCAGACAGGTGGACTCGCGAGGCCAGAGACAGACCGCAATCAGCAACACACAGGCTTTAATGTCGCTCCAGGGGTCGGTCAGTACATAAGCGGTGACGGTGCAAAGTGAAAATTGAAATGGCGTGGCGTGAAACAGCCCGGGTCCACGGTGAACGGTGCAACATCAAAAGGCGAGGGCAGGGAAACGGGAATAAACAAACCGGGTCAAAGGGAAGGAAGTCAGGAGGGAAGAGTGCTGGAGCCCTGTGCGGGGAGTGAGTGGAAGACAGCCCCTTAAGAACCCAGGGGGAAGGGGCGGAGCCAATGACGCACAGGTGGAGGTGGTCAGACACAATGAGGAGTGACATGGGACAAGGCAAGAGAACATATATGTCCCAATATTGGGACATCCAACGAGTGGACTCGCTGCAAAAGGCCTCATCCTTCAATCTGATGCTATTTCCATTTTAACGTTGGGTCAGAGGGGCAATGAATCGTCTGGTGTAAGACGGACGAAAACCAAGCATCTAAATCTGTATTGTTTACGCCCTCAGGTGGTTGGAGACGACCTGACGGTCACCAACCCCCGCCGGATACAACGAGCCGTGGAGGACAAGGCCTGCAACTGCCTCCTGCTCAAAGTCAACCAGATCGGCTCGGTCACAGAGGCCATCAAGGCGTGAGTTGGTTTTGTGCGACCGACGCAGAAAGCGCACGCAAACGCACGTTAGCGTCTGTGTTCGTGAACCACAGCGGCGTCAACGCTCCCTCCCCCGTCTGTCAGGTGTAAACTGGCGCAGGAGAACGGCTGGGGAGTGATGGTGAGTCATCGCTCCGGAGAGACGGAGGATACGTTTATAGCTGACCTGGTGGTCGGGCTCTGCACTGGACAGGTAACACGCACACACACACACACACACACACACACACACACACAGACATGCGCGCGCACACACACACACCGAATGCACACATGATGCAATATCATAATCAGATGTGGAAGGTGAACAATGTCCGCCACCATGACGAATGTGGTTAAAGCGTATTTGGGATTAGTGCCATCTAGAGGTGAACGGGTATATCGCAGGTGAATACCCTCCACTTCTAAGTACGCAGGAGACGTTCAGTTGTTATGAAAACCTCAGTTTGTCCATCCAGGGCTACTGTACTGGAAGGTTCTAAGTGCCTTTGTCTCCCCTTTAGATAAAGACCGGAGCCCCCTGTCGATCAGAGCGTCTGGCCAAATACAACCAGCTCATGAGGTAGAGTCTTCACACTGTGTGTCTCTATTTACACGTCAGGCTTTACTTTGCCTTGTTTTGCGCCTCATGACTCTTCCGCTCCCTCCTCTTCTTCCTCTCAGGATCGAGGAAGAGTTGGGCGACCAGGCTCGCTTCGCCGGCCACAACTTCCGCAACCCCAGTGCCCTCTGAGTGTCTGGTGCCCAACACAGTGCAATAAGAGGAAACGAGTGAGAAGTCATTCGGTACATGTTATCGTTTCCCCGTCGACTCACAACGCACCAACACACCTACAGGTGACACAATGTATTTGTGGTTTACTGACTTAATAATATAGCAAAGCAAAAACAGCCTAATCGATCACAGCCAGTTGCAGCAAAGCCTGATGGGTAAAAAAAAAAAAATTTAAAAAAAATTCCAGCAGCTCACAGATTCACTCGAACCCCGTTTGCACCTGTTGCTGATCCTCGTGTCTCCTCGTGACTCACTGCAGAAAGGTTTCCATCCTCCCGCTCGGTTGTTCCACTCGTGTCGTTTTTGATGTGAATACTAACAAAGTGGCTTCTGCTCGTGTGTTTGTTGCTTTGCCTCAGCTCTGGACTGAGGTGGATAAATGTCTGATGAAAACAACGCTGCCTCTGCCCTTGTTTGAATGAAAGAATCTGCCCCGGTCTGGTTTCTGTACCGATTCGTGACTCGAACGCGGCGGACGGAAAGCGGAAAGCGACTTCTGCAGCAGCACAACCCTCGGGGGGAAAAAAAAATAAAAATAAAAAAAGTCGAAACAACATAAATATTCACGTCACAGCGGGGGTTGGACACGGCGCACAAGAAAAGTCCTGCAGGAATCCTGCGGAAG
>JAFBJT010105980.1:7559-28213 GCA_016785325.1 Chascanopsetta lugubris | reverse complement strand
GGGGGGGGGGGGGGGGGGGGGGGGGGGGGGGGGGGGGTGTTGGTGGACCAGATCGGGAGGCGGATGTAATTCACCGTCTCCTCCTGTTTCTTCTCCCGTGCAGCAGCAGAAGGACATGAACGCTGCCGGAGTCGGTCGCCAGGGTTCCTCGCTCTTCTTCCCCTCCTCGTCCGCCATCATCCTCGACCCTTCGTCCTCCTCCTCGTCTTCCTCGGGCAACCCCGTCGGCCACCCGCCCCCCCACCCCCAGCACCATCACTCGCATCCACATGCTCACCTCCCTCCGGCACACCATCTCCACCCCTCCCTCTCCCACTCCATCCCCCATTCGATCCTACTGCCGTCCATGGGCGGGGGCCACCAAGGGGCGCTGGGCATAGGTCTCGGAGGTCCGTACCTGGGCCCGGACACCCCGGCGCTGAGAACCCTCAGCGAGTACGCTCGCCCCCATGCCATGTCTCCCCTGGGGGCGAGTCGCGCCCACGCGCACCACCCACAGGTTCACCACGGACACCCCCACGTCCACCCCTCCTTCTTTCTCCCTCAGTTCCAGAATCACGCTTTAGCCCACCCCCACCATCTGCCCACCGATGCCGCCACAGCAGCAGCCATCTTGGGCTTCCTGTACGGTGGCAGCCTTGAAGGTGGCCCGGGTGTTGGTGGCCACCCGGGGATGGCAGGTGGCCCGGTGCCTGGAGGGATGGGAGGAGCGGGATTAGGCGGAGTTGGCTTTCCCCACGCCATGGCGGCACATCGGGAGCGAATGAAGCCCGGATTCGAATTCAAGAGCGATGAGCGGGTTTATCCGCCGGGCGCCATCCCGGATCACGCAGCTCTCGCCCTCGCCCATTCACACTCGCACGCCCACGCCAACGTGCACGCTCACTCCCTGCTCCTTGGAGGAGGAGGAGGAGGAGGAGGATCCGGGGCCTCTAGTGAGGTGTCACTCTACGGCACCCCTCCTCCCCCGGCCCCCTCCGGCCCCCCGCACCTCCAGAACCCGACAATGGCCTCGGTGGCCCGGCCACCCAACCCGTCGGCCCCTCCTCAGTCCCTGTCCAATCCGCCGCCATCTCTCCTCCCGCCCTCACTCCCCTCCCACCCTTCATCCACGACACCCACCGCCCCCCCGGCCCCGCCGGCCCCCGCCGCTCCCCCGCCGGCTCCACCGGCGCCACCGACCTCCAACGCCGCCTCACTTCATCACCCCGTCGCCCATTCCTCCTTTCCCAGCTCCATGTCCTCCCATCAGCCGCCGGGCCCGGCTCCGGCCCCGCCCCCCGAGAATTACCCCACGCCCACTCGCTCACCTGCCTCTTTTGAGCGGGAGCGCAGCGGGGAGAGGGAGCGGGAGAGGGACAGGGAGAGGGAGCGAGACAGGGCGGCTCTGCCCCCCTTTGTGGAGAGAGAGCGAGAGCGAGAGAGGGAGAGAGAAAGAGGAGGAAGCGGTGGAGGAGGTGGAGGAGGAGGAGGAGGAGGAGGAGCAGGAGGGGGAAGTGGAGGAGGAACAGGCGGTGGAGGCGGAGGAGGCAACGGAGGAGGAGGAGCCGGAGCTGGAGGAGGAGGAGGAGGAGGAGGAGGAGGAGGAGGAGGAGGAGGAGGAGGAGAGAATCTGGGACGTCTGCAGATGCTGAACGTGACGCCTCATCATCACCAGCATTCACACATCCACTCACATCTTCACCTGCACCAGCAAGACACAGGTACCCACTGCGACTAACACTGCTGCCCCCGCCACTGCCCCACACCTGCAGCTTCACACCTCACTCTGCCACCGTTGCCCCCAACTGTTCATTTCGGAACTGGAAATGTGTAGAATGTGTCCAAAGGTTGCAGTGTGTACGATTCGGGTCGTTCTGTCACTTCTAAAAACAATGACACACTGACATTTTCATGCATACATCATCACTTGAACGTTTTATTTTTGCCCCCTCCATAACCCTTGCATGAGGGCGACAGTGGCTCAGTGGTTTAGGGCAATCTTTTGGAGGCAAAGGTCACTGGTTCAAATCCCACCAGGGCCCTGTTGCACTGATACCCCACATAAAATCAAGCTACACATAATAAAACAAAGATACAGTGAAATGCTTTAAAAGAGCTTTGCCTTAAGCACATGAAAATAAAAATGTTTTTCGCCCGCACTTGGAAATCTTCACATTTGCGGCTGAGCTCAGTTCTCGGTCGTAAACGCCGACGCGCTGAACGTCTTTTGAGTTTGAACCACGCCGGAAGTCGACCGCAGCTTCTCCTGCGCGCCCAGAAACGTGAGGGTGAGGCGATGGACACAACGTCGCGACTTCACCGAATCGCACACGCTGCACCTTTCAAATCGGAACCACTCTGCTGGAGGACGATTTCCTCTCTGCTTTGGATGCACCCTGATGCTTTGACTCATATTAAATATTTCCTGTATTTCTCATTACATCATTGGCATCCAGCGGCGGGCGGGGTTCACCCCCTGATGGACCCGTTGGCGTCGGGGTCTCCTTTGGCACGCCTCCCGTATCCAGGAGCCACACTCGGCACTCCCATCCTGGCTCACCCCCTCACTGACAGCGAGGTGCTCCGCCAACAGCTGTTCGGTGAGGAGAAGGCTCCTCGTCCATGTACTCGTTCACTTTCTTCCTCTCAAAAAACTGCACAGTGCAGAAAGTTCACGTCGATTTTGTTTTTGTCCGCGCGATAACGACCACTGACCTGTCCCTCTCCTCCTCTTCCTCCTCCCTCCCTCCCTCCCTCCGCAGGTGCTCCATTCCGTGACTTGCCCCAGCCGTCCTCCCTCACCGGCCCCATGTCAGCAGCCCACCAGCTCCAGGCCATGCAGCAGGCCCAGAGCGCAGAGCTGCAGATCCAGAGACTGGCCCTGGAACAGCAGTGGATCCATCACCACCACCACCACTCCCTCACCCAGGACGAGTATTACAGGTCAGGACACACGGAGACGGTGTGTCTCTACCGCTGTTAATGCTGACCGACTCTTTTGAGTCCAAACACAACAAAGATGGGAGAAAGAAAATGTCTTATACACAAAGTGTTTTTCCGTGGATTTGCATGGCAGTAGTTGCGTGAGTGATGTCGCTGGCTGGGTGTGGAAGTAAAGGTGCAGTGTGTACGATTTGATGACGCCTATCGGCGAAGTTGCATGTTGTGTCCATCACCTCACCCCTCCCTTTCAAGCACTCAGGAAAAGCTACGGTCTTGTCATTAAAGCTCAATAGATGCATTAAAGATCATACTTTCTGGTGATTCTACATTCATGAAAATGTCAGTGCATCCTTCTTATCTACATCTAGAAGATACAAAAATCGTACACACTGCACCTTTAATGTTCTTGAAGGTGCCTTCTGTAGCACACAAGTGACATTGTTTGGATCTCAACCGCAAGCGATGGAGTATAATATACTGGTCTTTTCCGTTAGTCAGCTGAATGTATGAATGAACGTTTTCATCAGTGCAACATGAGACGTATACACAGTTTTTACAGTCAGCATCATGGGTGGCTAAGCTCTACTTAGGCAGCCATGTTTGGACAGTGGCCCAGAATGGACTAACTTTGACTAAATGGATGCCAACAGCTGTCTCTAAACCCTACACACTGCACCTTTACCACATTTGATTTTTTTTCCCCCCTCAGTTCAATCAATCATTTGAATCCGATACCTGAGCTGTGACCTTTGGCCTTTGACCTTTGCACCCTGACATTCTTTCAAAGAGCATAGACATAAACACATTTTTACCTTGACCTTCAAAATGTTCACATTCTCAGTGGTAAACGAGGACTTGCTCAACATTGTTGGAGTTTGAATATATTATCTCGAGCATGTCGACCTTTGACATTTGCACCCTGACACGTTCTCGTCTCCTCCTCTGACCTTTCAGTCACCTGAAGAAAGAAAGTGACAAGACCCTGTGAGGGAGGGAAGCAACAGAGAGCAGCATGGAGAAACCGAGGGACAGTGTGTGTGTGTGTGTGTGTGTGTGTGTGTGTGCGCGTGCGCGTGCTTGTGTGTTGGACAATTAAACGAATCAAGCAAAAGCACTGGACACATTGAAGGAACAAAGACTCTGAGCAGAAGCTGGACTGAGGGACGAGGAATTCCCAATTTGAAGGATGGACTATTGAGGGAAGAGGAGGAGGAGGAGGAGGAGGAGGAGGAGGAGGAGGAGGGTGTGTAAACCTGCACCGCGATGAAGATCCAGACTCCAGTGCTTCCCTGCATCATGTTCTTGAACTCCAGTCCTGTTTTGTATCGTGCTCCGTACAAGTATATTAGATGGGGGCAGCTATAGTGAAGTACAGTATGTGTAAAATACTTTTTGCCAGAAGGAATGTGTACATGAGTCTCTTTTCTGTCATTGCATGTAGCTATAGCGCTTATTCTGACCTGGTGGAACTTTTGGTTCTATTTTTAGTAAATCACCCCCTCCCTTTGTACCCGAGGGGGCGTTCTATATGCATGAGACCAGCAATTTAGTGTTACGTTCGCGATCGATAGTATGGTTATTATGATTAACGTGCGTCTGTTTGTTGATAATGATATAATTATATATACAGTACATATTATTTGTATTATTTTTTTACATTTTCATGGTATGGCAGGCAGGTTTTTCTTCTTTCTTTTTTTCTTCCTCTTCTTTTTACCGTTTATTTTGGATTCAACTTGTGAAACAAGATGCAAAGGAAGGCAAAAAAATCCGGAAATAAATTATAATCTTTTTTTCTAGTCTTGTGCGTCCAACGGTGTGGAACCCCGCCCCCTCCCCTCCCCTCCCCTCCCCTCCCCTCCCCCACCCACTCCACCTCTGCTCCCCATACATCCAGACGACCCCCCCCTGTCTTTGTTTTATACAAGTCACTCATGCACAAAGCATATCAAATTCCTCACCCCCTGCACCACCCCTCTCTGTCTCCCCCTCTCTCTCTCTCTCTCTCTCTCTTCCTTTCTTTCTTTTTCTCTCCCTCTCTCCCTCCATTGCTCCCTTCCCTCCCTCTCCCTCTCTCTCTCTCTCTCCCTCTCTCTCTCTCTCTCTCTCTGGGCGAGTGTGGCTAATGGGAGACACATGGGATGAGTGTGAGATATGGGAGATGAGCTGCTCCAGTGAACACCAGCCGCCCTGTCGAGCGAACATTCCTTACTGCACTGTAAAAAAAAAAAAAAGACGAAATCTATATAAAGAGAAATGAAAAGAAGAGAGAGAGAGAGAGAGGTGGGGGGGGTGTCACAGAGTGATTTACAGACGCTGCTGCTGCTGCTGCTGCTGGAGGAGGAGGAGGAGGAGGAGGAGGAGGCTCAGGGTGCTGTGTGTTCTCACCGTGTCCAGCTGCAGGAATCTCCTTCAAACGGACACGGATCAGTGAATACGACCCTGGCGTTGAAAGACAGATTCACTGCTGGTCCACAGATTTGGTGGTGGTGGGGTTGGGGGGGGGGAATGTGTGGAGGGGGGTGGATTTGGTCCAAAAAACTTTTATTTGTCCCACAGTGTTACACTCACATCCAGCTTGTATTTCAACCCTCTGTCCTTCAAAGGCACAGTTTGTGGGATCTGGTGCCGTCTGGTGGTGAAGCTGCAGCTCACGCGTCCCTTCAAAGCCTGTGATAGACGTCTGTTGTCCACTCTGGGCTTCTGTAGAAACATGGTGGTGCAACATGGCGGCCTTCGTAGAGAGGAGCAGCTCCTTAGGTAAATAAAGGCCGTACTCTAGGGGGACTACAGATATTTATTGTTGTTTAGTTCTCATCATTTAAAGGTGCAGTGTGTATGATGTGGTCACCTCTAGAGGTGAAGTTGCATGTTGTATCCATCACCTCACCCTCGACCTTCTGAACATGCAGGAGAAGCTGTGGTCGACTTCCGTGGTCATTAAAACTCAAAAGATGTTTAGTATGTTCACTTTTACTCAAGTAAAAACATGGCGGCCCCCACAGAGAGGACCCGCTCCTCATGTAAATATACAGTCATGGGCTTTAGTAAGGGTACTGGAAGAAACACGATACATTTAGGCAATAATAAATTCGTAAAAATGTCAGTATGTAATCGCTTTGGTCATATTTTGTGAGTGACAAAAATGACCGAAATCTTGCACACTGCACCTTTAAATACGCTCTGACCTCACCTTTCCCCTCCGTGCATGTAGGAGGAGCCACGGCAGCAGCATCGAAAGTCAAAATGTTCCTGGTCGACCTGATCCCCACATTCATTCAATCATGTGAAAATAAAAGGCACATCAGGCTCGTGACGACAGCCACGTGGACACACGCGTAATTATACATTCACGTCGGTTCAGAACGCAACTAAATCACGCACGAGTGTCACACGCTGGACCTTTAACGCAATCCAATGCTCCTCGCACAGACGTGACAGTGATTGATGGCCTCATCACACAGCATGGGGGATGCTGGAAGTGAAATAGAGTGGGGCGCCGCGCGCGAGTTGCTATGGAGGCCGGGTGTCATTCGAAGTCACCTTGAGTAAGTATGTCAACATAATGTAAAGTATCATCCAGCGGGACAAATCTGATTCTCCTCGCCGGCGACATCACACACGTGGCGGTATTCTTAGCTCCTGCTCCGTGGTCTCGCAGGGTGGAGCGGGACGGTGGGGGAGATGGTCCACTCTGATACGAGGCCTGGTGTCGCCACCCACACTCGTCCACACGGACGCTGCCTTTATTTCCATGGTGTCGATGTGATGATGTCGAATACTGCATTGTGTGTGAATGTGTGTCTGTGAATACTTGTATATATATATATATATATATATTATATGGGTACATTGTTTTGTTTTTTTTACATTTATATGTGCATGTGTAAATATGTATATGTAGGTGTATATAAATATGGATGCTTATGTGTTCATGTGTGTGTATATATTCCCCCCGGTGTATTATCGTTAGCGTTATTATCATCAATATTATTATCATCAGAATCATCATCATCATCACAATCATATTATCATTTTTTATTTATTTATTTTTTACTATAAGAATCAGCACAATTTCCATTATGGGAATGAATACAGTTTGATTCTATTCTGTTCACATCGATCTATTTTCTGATAAGTGATATAAGGAACAAGAATAAGTGTTGGATAATGTTTAAAGGTCCATTGTGCAAGATTTAGATTGAATATTCTCATTTTATATATTGGGAGATATTGAATAAAAAAACAAAACAAATGTACTACTGTTTTTTATGCTCCGCCTTGTCTCACTGAACCTGAAGGCTATAGGTTCTCCTACATGCTTGGAAGGTGAGGGGGGTATGGGGGGCGGGGGGGGGGGGCTGTATTTTGAAATCTTGTCTCACTGAACCTGAAGGCTATAGGTTCTCCTACATGCTTGGAAGGTGAGGGGGGTATGAGGGGGGGGGGGGGGGGGCTGTATTTTGAAATCTGTAATTTACAAACACAATGAGAATCTGGATCCCATGAATTTTAAAGTGGTTTCGTAAGTCGACAGTTGGACCTTGGAGGAGGTTTGAGCTGCTTCACTCCCAGAAGGACTTCAGCGTATCTCTGCTTCTCCTCCCAGAGCCTAATTTATAGATGGAGCACGAAGCCATAGTTCATATTATGGGATGTTTATGAAAGGAAGTGCACCTCCGACAGAACCTGGCACGGAAACATCCTCCCTCATGTCGCTCACCTGCAGGAGTCTCATCCAGACCCAAACTGCAGAGCAGCACGAGTGACTTCACCTCCCTCTGACCTCTGACCTCTGACCTCTGACCTCTGACCTCGGCCTGCTCCGGCCCAGACTGAAGGATCCCAGAGGATCGTGGTGACCTGGGCATCTTTAAGTGGACGCGAATGACAGGTGGAGGTGACCGGAGCAGGAGCCCGACCTTTTCACTGGGTCACACACACCACAACACCCCCCCCCAACAACACCCCTCAAACACACACACACACACCCCACACACACACACACACACACACACACACACACACACACACACAGAAACACTCATGTGAGAATGAATGGAATAAATGACTGGGGACTTGAGGAGAACCAGGAAGACAAATCACAGGGAGCTGTGTCTGAGCAGGGAGGAGTTGAAGAGAGTCCAGTTTCAAATTCCTCAGAATTCACATTTACAGAGACTTGAGCTGGAGCCTCGACATGTTCATCATCCAACTGATGCAGAGGCTTCTCTCTTTAGGGACACATTTTATATATAGCTACACTATATATATATATATATATATATATATGTGTGTGTGTGTGTGTGTGTGTGTGTGTAAATATTCAATTGTCACATCATAAACCAATCATTTGTATGTATATTTGTATATATTCTATTTACACCACTATTGTCTGCATATATTCTGTGCACAGTTTGGATGCACTTCTGTTTCATTCATTCTTATGTTGTCATTTGGAGAAGATTGTGGCCAAACTAAGAAGATACACCTACGTATCTCTCCATCCATCCATCTAGAGTAGAATAAAATGTCAAATACTTATGTTGATAGAGACGAACAATTGAGTAAAATCTATATTTATACCTACATCTATGACATATCCTGTCTATGCAAAGTTATCATGCCTGTAAACCAAGCTGACAGTTAGAAACCAGACTAATGTTGAAGTTTAGATTGCGTCCGTCAAACGATGTCAACCCTTCAACGATCGAATCATCAAGAGCGAGAATCTAAAAACCAGCCCGTGAAGTGAACAGCCTCCAGTTCGGCCTTTGCTGGACGTGGCGACGCGTTGACGTTTGGGGTCCGATGACTTGTCGAACCAAATCGCACACGTCGGAACACATCGTCACATAATCCAAATCAAATCTGGATTCCTGTGACGACGCGTCTGTCCCTCTCCTCTCCTCTGGTACCTGAGACTCTGCGTCTCCCTGTAATTGGATGAAAGAGCGCGAGGAGCGAGGAGCCTTTGGCCACAGTGTTAATGGGAAGCACATTGCTCTTCGAGGAGAAGTGGAAACTTTCGGAGACGTTCAAACAAACAACCGAGGAGAGCACGGCAGTGTGACTTTGAAGCCGTGCTATGGCTCTGAACGCTGTTTGCGGCTCCTCTTCACTTTGGTTTCATACGCGTTTTACAAACTCTGCGAATAACCCCGCTCCGTTCTGATCCACTCTCTCCATTGTTCCCGGGTTTTTAATTGTCCTGCTCTGCACACTTGTCACAAGTGTTTTACTGCACCCGGCACCTGCGTTTACACGAGGGCCCTCACGCCGTCTCTCCAGTGAGAGAGTACAGCCAGCAGG
Source organism: Chascanopsetta lugubris (assembly GCA_016785325.1). Classification (NCBI taxonomy): domain Eukaryota; kingdom Metazoa; phylum Chordata; class Actinopteri; order Pleuronectiformes; family Bothidae; genus Chascanopsetta; species Chascanopsetta lugubris. Next base: position 18,976 of record JAFBJT010105980.1, on the reverse strand, counting down.
CTGGAATAATAATGATGATAATAACAATCCAGCTCAACGAGATGTTCCATCGCCGGCCAATCGGGAGCGAGGCGCCCGGACGCCGGCGCTGGTTATCAGGAAGTCGAGTAAACCGAACGAGCGCGGCCTGAAAACTGTGAGATTTATAACACAAACACTGGGCTGTGTGTGTGTGTGTGTGTGTGTCTGCGCCCACAGACCCCATGCAGCCTCAGACCTGAATATAAAGTAACAGCTTCATAATGGCAGCACATAGAGAGAGAGAGGGGGGGGGGCTAACACCAGCCCGAGGAAGGAGGAGGCCACTGTGTTTGAGTGTTTCTCTATATAGACAAAAGTATGTGGACACATTTGTATATACTGTACATATTATCATACCTTATACAGTATAAAACATAAACTGTGTTCAATGTGATGTTATGTTTATATTTCATATTCAGAGACTTAAAAATGTATTAGAACATTTAGAAATAACAGTCTACATCACAATATAACGCCTTCACAATGATCAACAAAAAAATGCCACTCCAGCCATCCCATAATACTGCTTTCTCTCCACCCAAGATTTACATTCTCATACAATAACACCATCTGCTGTTGATGAGTGGGACTATGTCAAAATTACAAATTGCACCTTTAAGTTCAACTGACTCACCGTTGCATCAGCCATTAATATGGTTGAAGCCCTGCAGCTAAAAATAGCTCCTGTAAAACTCCAGAGTTGGACCAGTAGTTTGCAGCGATCCCAAACACATGAGGCTTAAAGTCAATAACAACTCGTTTACACTCGCGATGCATGACTCAACAATTCCATCCTGATCTGTGAATGAATCCCAGATTTCTCCTTTGCCCCGACGCTGGTCTTCGTTTAAAAAACAGTCGAATGAATAAACATAACAATAATATTCCCTCGGACTCTGTGCTGTTCATTCTTCCCTGTGGGGGGACTGGGAACACTGCAGCTCACAGCACCAGACACCAGGGCCTGAACCCTGACAAGTGCTGATTGATGAGAAATTATGAATGAAATTCTGCTGCTGCCACCTGCTGGTGAAAAGTGCAACATCCCAGTGTCCCTGCAGCACAGACTGGAGGACAAACACTGAAAACACACACAGCGCCATGTTTGGATATTTCAACAGTTTATTAGAAACTGATTGGAAAAAAATTAATGCAAGTCCACTCTTACAATTTTTGACACAATTTAATAGTTACTAGCTAGGGCTTATAAGGCTGTTTTATAAAGGTCCATGCACACTGAACGTCATAATTCACAACTCAAAAAAAAAAGGCACAGTGTGTAGGATTTAGTGGCGCGACCGCAACAGAGAAGGAATACGATACATAATATAATAAAGATATTTCATTTGGCGCACGACACTGGAAAGGGAGACACTTGCAGGTACGCGCCACTAGATCCTACACACCGACGCTTCAACACGGGACAGAGACATTAAAATTTGGTTGGTGTTTTTTTTTTGCATCTACTGGGAGTTTTTCACCACGACATGAGAGTTAATTCGCGTGACGCAATGACGACGACGTCGTGTTGTAACTACGCGGGGAACGGGCGTTGGCGGGACGTCATACGGACACGTCCTGGCTCTTGTGGACGCTGCGGACGTGTCGGCCCAGAGACTCCATCCATTTGAAGGACTTGCCGCAGAAGGTGCAGACGTACTGCTTGCCCTCGGTGTGGATGGTCTGGTGGCGGTTGAGGGCGCTGGTGGTGATGAAGGTCTTGCGGCAGATCTCACACCGGTAGGGCCTCTCGCCCGTGTGCGTCCTGATGTGAGCCGCCAGGTGCGAGCAGTTGCTGAAGCGCTTCTCGCACACCGAGCAGCAGTAGGGCTTGTCCTTGCCCTCGTCGCCGCTGCTGCCGTTGTTGGCGTTGCCGCCGCCGTTGTTGTTGTTGTTGAGGTGCAGGTGGTGCAGGTGGTGGTGGTGGTGGTGGTGGTAGGGGTGGAAGGGCAGGGCGTGGTCGTGCAGGCCCACTTTGAGGCCGACGGGGGAGGCGATGAAGTCCTTGATGTCCGGCTCCAGGCTGTCCATGTTGTCCTCCTCGTCCTGGGACATCCAGAAGTCTCGCTGGCTCTTGTGCTCGTCCTCCTCCTTCACCTGCACAGGTTCCCCCACATTGTCGTGAATGCAATGCTAATGTGGCTAAGTGGTGCCGTGCAACACCGCTAATGTCCTAACAATAATAATAATAACAATAATAATAATAGTCATAATAGTGGTGTTATTGTGGTATTGTTGAATGCACCTGTGAGACCTCCGGCTGCTGCTCCTCCGGCTCCGGCCTGCTGCTGCCCCCGTCCTCCTCGCAGCCCTGCGCCTCGGGGAGCTCCACTGCAGGGGATGACTGATGGAGCTGTTGTCCTGGGGGTGGAGGAGGAGGAGGAGGAGGAGGAGGAGGATGGTGGTGGTGGTGATGACTGTGGTGGGCTGACAGGCATCTGTCCACGGCGTCTGCGAGCGGGGGTTGGTTGGTTGGTTGGGTGGTGGTGGTGGTGGTGGGGGGTGGGAGGGTTAAGGAGACAAAGAAAGGGGGGGGGGGGGGGGTTGGGGGGGGGGGGGGTGGTTGAGGGGGGGGGGGAGGGGAGGGTTAAGGAGACAAAGAAACCACAGCAAAATCACGTTTTTCGGGTGAAACAGGAGGCAAACATGATACGGTTGTCGACGAGGTGAAAAAAATTCCGATGGAAAAACCGACCTGCTTTCAGCAGCTTCAGCTGCATCCTCAGCCGACTGATCTCCAGGTCTTTGGAGCGAGAAATCTCCTCTTTGTACTCGGCTACGGTTTTTTCCACGGCGTCGAAAATCTCCTCCGCCGCCGCCGCGAGTCTGTCGCTGAGAAACGCCTTCAGGGACATCAGGAGCGACATGTTCGCCGGGAATTCGACGCTTTTACACGCTCCTCGGGACGGATTCGTACGGCTCCGCGAACGTCACGCTTCGCTTGTAAACACGGACATGAGAGTGAGCCACGCTGAGGATTCCCGGCGTGGGCTCCGCCGCCCCCTACTGGACCGGAGGGGGAACTACATGACAGTCCCCGGCCGCCCCCCCCTACTGCATTGTTCTCGGATTCAGAGCCGGAGAGGCAGCATGTGTTGCTGAGTGGAGAAGGGGTGTGTGTGTGTGTGTGTGTGTGTGTGTGTGTGTGTGTGTGGATGCAGTCGCTTAAACCAACATTTCAATGATGAAATTGAAAATATAAATGAAAATAAAAAGGTAAAAGAGGAACAAGTATATATAGTATGTGCATCGTGTGTACTGCAACAACCATTTGCACATATAAAACACAACATAAATCCAGAACAAGGTTGTTGTTTTTTTAATCAGAATAAAAGCGGTAGGGCTGCCATCTATATATCCACCCATCCATCCGTTGATCCATCAACCCAGCTGTGCACTCATACATGCATCCATCCACTCATGCATTCATTTATCCAACAACCCAACCATGCACTTATGCATGTGCCCATCCATCATAGTGACAGCACATCCATCCATCCATCCATCCATCCATCCATCCATCCATCCATCCTCCCACACATGCATCCAGTTATCCATCAACCCAGCGGTGCTTCATACATGCATCCATCCATCATACCGACAACCCCATCCAACATCCATCCATCCATCCATCGACGCACACATCCCCACTAATCAATATAGCTCCTCCACTATAATTGTCCTCATCCTGCCTGGGACTGGTTTTAATATATGTTGTTTTTAGTGATTCCGTCTGATATTGGATTTCTGTCCCTGTTCTTCTTCTTCTTCTTCTCCCCAAACATGTCCCATGTAAAAAAATAAAAAAAAAATAAAAAAAGGCCTAAACATCCCCGATCCAGACCACAGAGCCAAACCTACAACAATCAAACACAGAATAATACAGATGCCTCCTCACACCACGCTGCTCTCCATGTTGTCACATAGCCAAGTGAAGATAACCACAACATCAAACACGTCTCACACATGAAGATTACATTTCTTAAATAATCACAAAAAAACCCAGGAAGTTAAATCTGACGTATCAGGCCGGTGGTCACCTCTGGGCTTCGGCCTGGTTGAAGTTTATCTAAAGTCAGTCGCCTCGTTTCCACTCCGAGAAAATGATGTGATGGTGCAGGTTAAATCATAAAGAATACATTTTCCCACAGAGCCCTGCTCCTGTCGTTCAGGAGAGTCTGAGTGTGAGTGACACTTATCTCTGCTGGTCCAGTCCAGGTCAAAGCAGGTCAGGCCCAGAGTGAGCAGTCAGTCAGAGGGTGCCACTTGCTTCAGCTCCCAGGTTCAGCTTGTTTGCCTCCTTTTCCAGAACTGTTCTCTCTCTCACACACACACACACACACACATAGACACACACACACAGACTAATCCTTGGATTAGTGAAAACAGATCCACTTTTCCCTTTGTCCTCTTCCTTTGGAGTTGCGCTCCCTCCTCACTCTCCCTCCATGGACCGCATGGAGGAAGAGTGTGTCCCCTCCTCACAGGTGTGTCAATCTCTCTGGCCCCGCCTCTTCCTGTTTGTCCCGACATGCCTCCCAAACTCCCATCTGATTGGTTCTGATGACTCTCTGAGGATTCACTATGTTGTGTTGACAGATTGTGATGTTTGGGTGATAACACCGAGCCTGAACTGGGTCACAACCTCATGCGACATTAAAAATATTTATAAATGCATTTTAATTTTAATTTTAAATATGATTTAATCCCAAAAGCTGCTGGTCTCATCAATAAGACCTTGGACCTTAAAACATGACATTAAACCCTGAGTCTGAATATACTGTGTATCTTGACAGCTGAAGTCAAAGTGAAGGAAACATTCAAAAACATTGTGTAAAACATAACACATTGTCATTAAAGCTCTAGATGTGAGGACTAAAGTGTTTTATTCATCATTACTGTCTGTACATGTGTAATACAGAGTGAGTGTTTTCTCCCGTGACACATGAGTCTCATGGCGTCTTTGTGTGTTTGCAGCCTGCAGATAAAAATAGCAGTGAAATGCTCTGCATGTCATTGTCTTGTAATGAGATACTCTGACTCCCTGCCAGACTGAGGATACCTCTGGGACTGGCATCATGCCGTCGGAAGAGCAGGTTACAAAATACACTTTGTGCCAGCATCTGTAGAATGTGAGGAAAAATTAAAGGTCCAAGTTTCAGGTGGCATTGTACCAATTTCTACTGGCAGAGGAGGAATTTGAAAACTAATTAAAGTGCATGTTTCTTTTTTATTTACACTTCCATCGTAACATCAAGAGCAGTTCCTTTCTATGGGGGCGGCCATGTTGCACCACCATGTTATTACAGTAGCCCAGTTATAATGACAACTGTAGACTATTGTGGTTTCACCTTATTGTGATATCCGTATTCAAGTGTAATGTGTGAGTTGTTGTTGTTGTTCTCACCTACGAACGAGCCCTTTATATCAACATTGCAAGTGGGTCCTCTCTATGAGGGCGGCCATGTTTCAGCCTCAAATGAACCTAAATTCCTGCAGAGTTTGTAAATGAAGGCCTCCGTTGGATCTCCTATATGCAAGAAGTGAGTGGTATTCAGCTGCAACATGGCACCCAATTACAAGGTGTGAGTAAATAAATCCCGTGTACTGTACCTTTAAAGAATTCATGAGAAAGTCACGATGTAAAGCAAAGGTCACAAGAGCTAAAGATAAATGAGAGACCACGCAGCGAATCAGCCTCTAAACCGTTTATTATAATGCTTCCTTACAGCCGTCCCACCCCTCAACCCGCCGGCCATGACACAGGTATGATGAACACGTAATGGACCCCTCCCACTCAGCCGGGCAGCCAATGAGAGGGCGGATCATGCTTGTCTACAGGGAGGTAAAAAGCCACAGAGGAACATCATAAATCACACTAAAGAGACGGTTAATAATAAGACAACAAAAAAAAGTTGCTGATTGACGAGAGCTGTGACACTGTTTACGCAAAAGAGGTTGGTAAATATTTCAAGTAAGTGGCGCGGAGCGCTCGCCCGCGTCGGGGTGGAACTGTCCGTCTTTGCAGCTTGAGCGCTCGGTGTGGAAGTTAGTACGCACGCAGACTATTCTCAGTGGACTTCACTCGTTTCAGTGCAGTACAGTGTACGTGTCAACCTGTCCCTTTGCTCCAGGACAACATATAAACCTACAGCGGGTGAAAAGAAAAAGGGGAGGGAATGACACTGTTACACAGAATACTTTGAATAAAGGGGGGGGGGGACTAAGTGCTGAGTGAGGGGATGATGGATCTGGATCATCTGAATGGAGGTGGCCTCTGATCTGGATCGCCGGCCGCGCTGCAGCAGCCCAGGTGCTCACATCTTGGCGTTGATGATGTCGATGAACTCGGGCTTGAGGGAGGCTCCGCCCACCAGGAAGCCGTCGACGTCCTTCTGGGAGGCCAGCTCTTTGCAGGTGCCACCGGTCACGGAACCTGGGGAGGAGCACGGCCTCGTTAGAAGGTGGGGGAGAGGAGCGAGGGGGGGGGGGGGGTGCTTTTAGGTCACTGACCTCCGTAGAAAGAGGGAGAACAGTGAGATGGGGGGGGGGGGGATGCTTTTAGATCACTGACCTCCGTAGATGATCCTCACGGAGTTGGCCACGGCCTCGGAAACATTGGCCTTCAGCCAGCCCCTCAGTTTGTCATGAACCTCCTGGGCCTGAGTTGTCGCGGAGGAAACGGCCACGTTACGACCAAATATGGCAAAGGGGTGAGTGGTGATCGAAAATGGGGAAATGTTGCGACATGTACCTGCTGTGGGGAGGCAGTCTTGCCGGTGCCGATGGCCCACACGGGCTCGTACGCCAGCACGACCTTGCTCCAGTCCTTTACATTGTCTGGAGAGGAAACACGATAAGACTTGAATTTCACAAGTTTCCGTGATCTCAGTCACATTCCAGCTCGTGCAAACGTGCCCTTGCGACATCCTGCGCAGGCGGAACCGCGGCGCTGCGGTCGCAAGGAGTCACGTACCTGCGATGACCTTGGTCTGAGCGAAGACGACCTTCTCAGTGATGCCGCCCTCGCGCTCGTCCAGCTTCTCGCCGATGCAGGCGATCACGCCGAGTCCACTCTCCAGAGCGTGGGCCGTCTTCTGGCCGATGAGCTGAGGCAGCAATGGAGGCGGCCATATTGTTTATTTTTCAGAGTCGTTCAAAATGAGCGCTGGTTCTCTTGCTACAGATAAAACCACGTGGACTATACCTCATCGCTCTCTCCGAAGACGTGGCGCCTCTCGGAGTGGCCCAGGATCACCCAGTTGATGCCACAGTCCTTGATCATCGCAGGGCTGAGACAAACAACAACAACACACGGTTTTATAACGTGGTCACGTACGACAGAAGACTGTGGAGCGACTCCTTCTGTGACGGACACGATGTGACGTACCTGATCTCCCCGGTGAAGGCACCCTTGGCAACTTTGTAGCAGTTCTGAGCAGCGACACCAAACTTGGCATCAAGCTTGGACCTGACGAAGTCCAGGTAGATGGATGGACAACCACACACCACCTCTGTGGAACACGGGAGAAGAAAATGAAGGGTTTCATTTTACAAGACAGGCTTGAGCTGTTTTCTTCCCATCGCTGACACATTTTGGCAGTTCAAGGTATATTTGGCTCATTCGTAGATTTAGATTCTTTGCTTTTTGGAAAAAACACGCAAATAAAGTTGTGTATTTGGTTTCATCCCACGGCTCTGAAATACGGAGCAGATACACGATTGTTTTTGAGAGTATGATCACCTGAATCTACAAATCATATTTTTTCCTTTGGTAGAGCTTTTTGAGTAGAGTGGCTCCTCTCTAAAGAAGCTGCAGTGATTTTACAGTAGCCCAGAATAAACGAGCTGAACACACATTGAGTTTTAATGATAAGTGGCGTATATCATAGGTTCTCCCACGCGGTCGCCAGATAACCCGTCACCACCAGGCGTCACTTTAACCTACACTCTGAACTTTTAAACCTTTCAGTGTGCCAGTGAGAGATGTCGCAACGCCACTATCACAACAAAAACACCAGCATTGCTCTTTTGACCCGATATACCCACAATCGTGTTGACTACGACTCCGTTGACAAATAACAGAGAAAACCCTGACTCATCAAACAGACTCACGTCACTCGATGTTAAACACAAAACATTTGCCCTCGTGTGCAAAGACGACTTTATCAAAGCCAAACAGTTTGCATGGGGTCAGGCACGGCACAGAAAGGTAAGGACACTGACATTCACCGTGTAACCATATCTTTGGGGTTAGACCGAGTCTATATTAATCATCACTCCTTATTATCGCTTTGGAAAAAGGTCATCCCTCCCTGGCCATGCCCAGACCCCCGGCGGCATGAAAGGTCCGAGTTCAGCCTCTGAAAGGTCGCCCACATGGCTGCATTCTGCAGAAGTCAGGGCAAAGTCATGAGTCCACGCGGGCGTTCAAGTCCAAGAGTTTTAAGCAACCTGCATGTGGAGGAAGATCTGAGGAGGACAACATCTGAACTTTTAAAGTGCAGGAGAGGCGGGGGGGGGGGGGGGAAGGGGGGGGGGGGGGGGGGGGGGGGGGGGGGGGGGGGGTAATGATCCAGCTTGGGTTACAAAGGGGCATTGTAGAGGGCGTGGATTCATTAATGGGGCAAGGTCCAAGGATAGACACAAGCACGGTGACGGTTTGCTTGTGTGCAGATCAGGCCTGTGGAGGACATGCACCACACTGGTGTTGCATAACATCGATCTGCAGGAGGAGCACAACTGCTCTGATGACAAAGGGAACAGGCCGCAAACAGTGTGAGCGGCTTCCTGCAAATGTGTGCGCGTGCGTACATCTCCTATCATGCAATGGAGGACAAAAAAACAGAAGTGTGTTAATTGTAGGAGCTGCAGGGTCATGTGAGCGGTCATGTCCAGGCTGCAGGAAGCAGACGGCAGACAGACAGCAACAGGGTAAATGTCGGCTGATGCATTCAGGGGGCGTTGGATAAATGGAAGGTACAGGGATTGAATGTGAAAAGTTGTGCTTTAAAAACCTATGTTATTTTTTAGTTTTACTGCCGAAATGCTAATAATGGACTGTCTGAACGATATAAATGTAATGTACTGAGCGAGTGGGCGGGGTTAGCTTTGTTTTTGGCACCGAGCAGAATGAATGGGGAGTCTTGAACGCAGCCTGCTCTGGGTTGGCTGGTTGGTCTACGTGCGTTTGAGAACGCAGCCTCGCCGAGACAGCTAGCAAAAACCGCATTATCCGTATTCACCAATCTTGCCTTAACGTATCTCCAGTGAAGCAACACGACTCGAAATGAACGGCCCTTTTATCGAGACGTTGCATGGAGGCCGTGGGGGCGTGTAAACGCCAACTGTGTCACTGAGGTTCCGAACGTCGGCGCCGCCGCCACTGATATAAAACCATGCTAAAGGAGGCTAATGCTAATATGAATACACGATTAAAAAAAAACCCGCTATGTTCCAAGTGTTAAGGGACTGAACGGGAGATGAAGAGGGTCCACGTACCGACATTGGGATCCACCTTGGCCGCGTTCATGGTCTGGATCAGCTCCCCCAGGCTCTTCTTGTCGCCGTTCATCTTCCAGTTTCCACCGACGAAGAATTTCCTGCTCATGTTTGCGGTTGTTGGGGTTTTGTTTTTATCCCGAGGTGTAAAAGTGAAAGGATTAAAACCGGTACAAAGTGTTCACCAAGGGGGGGGGACACGGCTCCGTTTTGGGCAAGAAAGCGGGCGTGTGGGAGCAGAGCAAGGTATTTATGAACATTGGGACGATGAGCCCTCCTCTCATCCAGCTCCATTGGCTCGTGGCGGCACGCCCGCAAACGCATCATCCATTTGAGGAAGAGGCAGGGAGAAATGTCATGGTGCGTTCAATGACACTTGTGTCAGCAGCAGCGTGTGTAGTCACAGGTACACTCAGTGCCACACCTTCAGGCTGTTCATGGAGCCAGACAGTTGCCAGGTTCTTTTCATTTTTTGAGTTTCTCCATTTATCCTAAATGTTTTGTAAGATTGTAGGATTATACAGGTTAAAGGTGCAGTGTGTAAGATTTGGTGACATCTAGTCGTGAAATTGGACGTTGTATCCACCCCTGTGGTAGACTTCAGTTGTCATTCAACCTTAAAAGATGAATCGTAGTATGTCCACTCTGGGCTCCTGTAAAAACATGGCAGCCCCCATACAGAGGACCCGCTCCTCGTGTAAATATACACGAATGGGCTCATTTCAGGGTAGTGGGAACAAAAATATAGTTAAGTGATTATGAAAATGTTAGTTTGTACTTGTGTCTTCCAGTATAAGTGACTGAATGACCGAACTCTTACATACTGCACCTTTAAGACTCAATACAATATGTTGACACAAGATAGATAAAGATATGATTAGATAAGATGTGGTATACTATTTCAATATGTGGAGATGAGATACACAACAACGATGTACTGAGATAAGATACACTATGATGCTATGCATTGTGATACTCACAAGATATAATACAACAAGAATGAAAGAACACAGTGAGACTAAATACAGCATGATACAATACGATATGATTGAGTGATAAAATATGGCATGATATGATTTAATACAATGCGATTAAATAGGATGTGGACATGCAATCATGAGCTAAGATAGGTTAAAGTAACATATGATAAGATAAGATAAGATAAGAACCATGCAATGCACTGAGGGTGTGATCAGAACTTTATTGTTTATCTATACAGGAATTGTACGATCACTACAACAACACGGGGAGGTGACTTGGACAAAATAGCCATAAGAATATATGAATTGACCAATCTGAGGCCTCCGTCCTTCCACCAGTCTTGTGATCTGTCCAGTTTCTTTTTCATAATGGTGTTGACTCAAACAGAAGAAGGAAACCCAATGTACAGATATAATCATCTTTGATAGAAGTAAAAACGAAAAAAAAAACTCAGTTCATTTTATAACAACACAGCCCAAGTCCCACTGTCACGGGTTCCCATTGTAGTGAACCCATGGGACACAAGGGAGACACCTAGTGGATCAACCAAATACCTACATGAGACTCCTTACACCTTGGTTGTAATTTTAAAAAACAACAGCTTCCTTTTATTGTGATTATCTTCCGAATCTGGAGACCAATAATAGTCAAATTTGGATGAGCAAAATACACATTGCTCTCCACTATATTTCTGATCATTTGATGTAAAAGCATATTATTCACTGATCTAGCACATAATTCATTAAAGTCAAAATAATTCAATGAGAATTTATATTCTCAGTTTGAATCTCTCTTTCACTATATGACGTTTATCGCCTCACTGGGTTACATACTGCATGACTATGACGCACGCCTAAATCAAGATGTGATTGGCTGATACTGTGAAAGTCTCTCCCCCTTTGGTGGGTGGGGAG
>JAFBJT010105978.1:0-29214 GCA_016785325.1 Chascanopsetta lugubris | reverse complement strand
GGGTGCAAGTGCATGAATGAAACTGCAGGATGATGTGGGAGACGGATACATACCCTGTGAGAGCGAGAGGCTCCTCAAAGACACACAGGCTGTATCATTAGAGCCCAGGAGAAAGGATCAATACATGGTGTTATTGTGGGAAAGGACGATGAGCTCAGTTTGGATCAGTCAGTCGAGTTCAGGTCAGAGGGAACCGGTGCGAGTGGGAGTCGGTCTCGGGCACCAGGTTTCAAAAAAGCCCAGACTGAGAGGAGACTATACTTCACTGTGCCAAGTAAAGTGGCTGCGGGCACTTTAGCCTCAAGTGCACTCACTGGTTCACTCTCTTTGTAGAATTAAAGGTCCATTGTGTGAGATTTGGGTGAAATGGTTTCAATTTCTACAGGCAGAATTGTGAAATAATTACACTGATGTATTCAATTGTTTTCGTTAGCCTGGATTGTGCCCTTCATCTTGACACCCGAGTCCTCTCCGTGGAGGCCGCCATGTTGCCCTGCCATATATTGACAGTCGTCTGTTATGGACAAACGAAACACTCTTTTGAAGTTTTGAATGAGTTATCATAGGCTCTTATGTTTGGCAGGGAATTATGAAGGTAGCGTGTTACATCGCCACCCGATTTCACTATTTCACAAACTGTACCTTTAATAATTGGAATTCATAAGATAAGTCTTTTGTTCCATTGAATGTACCGATTGGCAGTATATTGCATAAATATTGGATGGATGAATGAGTGGTTGTTTGGATGGATGGTTAGTGATGGGTTAGTGAAAGGAGGGATGGATGGATGAATGGGCAGATGGATGAGTGGAGGGATGGATAAATTGATAGATGGATGGATAGATGGATGGGTGAATGGATGAATGGGGGGATGGATGGATGAATAACTGAACCCAAAGTCAATCCAAGATCCATCAACACACCCTAATCTATATTATACCTTCATCACTCACTAGTTTACCCGATTGACAGCAGTTGAGTACAGTGATATTGATCCATTCAAGACTCAGCTCGTCTAAAAACACAGTGTTCTGTTGTTTGTTGGTTTTGTTTGTAGGTGAAAAGATGGCCCCACCCTCCATCACCCTCCTTCCCGAGAAGAGATCTCCCACTAACGGTCACAGCTCTCCGGCTCGGACAGGAAAGAACAGTGAGTGTAATCCCACCGTCCACGCTCTCCCTCCGTCAGGCGACATCACCGACCCAACCGTAACATGCTGCATTACACACTCCATGAGTGTGCGTGTCTCACGAACATGTGTTCCACAGTGGGCTTACGTCATATCAAGGACAGTTTCCAGCCCTCTCCTGCAGAGTGCTGCAGTTTGCCCTTGGCATGAGGGCAGTACTTTGCAACACTATCCACTCAAGACAGAGGGGGGGGGGGTGTGTTTCCCTCTGGTGGTGTCGAAGTGGAACTACAGCTCGGCGGTGTAACACTGACACCATGCATCTCCTGCTCTCTTTTCAGCTCCATCACACTCAGACAAGAAGCCGCAGATAAACGGACACGCATCCCCGTCACACTTAGTGGGAAACCATGCAGGGAAGCAAAGTACGTTTTTTTCCCTCTTTCCTTAAAGGTGCAGTGTGTAAGATTTGGGGACATGAAGAGGTGATGTTGCATGTTGTGTCCAACATCTCACCCTCACCCTCCTGAACATGCAGGAGAACCTATGACAGACTTCAGTTGTCATATAACTCAAATGAAGTTCACTATGTCCACTATGGGCTACTGTAAAAACATGGCAGCCCCCATAGAGAGGACCCACTGCCTCTGTAAATGTATATTAATGGCCTCATGTAAGGGTAATGGGGGGAAAAAAGGTTTTCGGTGATTATAAATTCATGAAAATGTAAGTTTGCAATTGTTTTGTAATATTTCTATCTTTTTTATCTTACACACTGCACCTTTAAATTCTGCTGCACTTCCACCACTTCTCGTCATTGTGCTCTTTCTGTTCTTCCCTCAGCCTTGGAGGGCTACATTAAGACAGACGACCGGATGCGATTGGCCAAGGAGAGACGAGAGGAGAGGGAGAGAAGCCTGGGTGAGTGATGTCGGCACAAGTGAAACTCCAGAGGCTGAACTCGTGAACGGAGACGTTCTGAGCTGCCTGTAGGTTTCTGATCTCCTCTGTTTAATTGGCTGTGGAGGAGCGTTTCCATCCACTCTTCAGTCCACCGAATCGCTGGTTTGACGAGAGCTGTCACTTCAGAGAGCGTGTCACAGAATAGTCGACAAAAGTAGGTCCTGCACTCTCACGTCCTCCGCCAGCTCTTCCACTCGGCTCCTTTCTATTTTCTTGCTTTATCGGCCAGCGCGTGTCGACAGAGCCGGCGTCCCCCGGATTCACGCCGTGATCATAGATTCTGTGAGGGGAACAGTTTGACGAGCTCAAAAAGGTTGAGGCCGGAGATAAAGGTTGTTCTTCTGGGCGTCTCTGTGTTCCAGCGGCCAGGGAGCAGCTGATGCGGGAGAAGGAGCGCAGGGCCCGGCTGCAGTACGAGCGCACGGTGGAGGAGCGCTGGAGGCGGCTGGAGGAGCAGAGGCAGAAGGAGGAGCAGCGCAGAGCTGCGGTGGAGGAGAAGCGGAGGCAGCAGCTGGAGGAGGACAGGGTCAGCTGCCTCTAACACCTTCCCTCTGTGGAGGACACCTGGTCTCCGGGCATCGGGGGCCAGTTAAATCACAGCACAATGACTCACACACAGCAACAACTCCAAATGGTCACATTTGACCTTTTTACACAATACTGTGAACCGCCTGAATTTTTTCAAAAACAAAAATAAGTGCCATTACTTTTGTATTGTAGTTGCAGGTCACAGTGTATCTGCAAAGGCAGAAAAACATTTATTCATGGGTTTGTGGAAATCATGAAATCATAAAAGACACCGGAATTCTCTGTCATTTCTACACTTTGCAAAATCATCTTTCAGGCCAGACCGGACCCTCGGCTGGGCCAGATTTGTTTGACACCCCCGCTTTAAACCAAAATGAAGTTTTTGAGTATTCCATCTACAAGCTATGTTTTCCTGGAGCTTGGTTTGGACTCTAATGTGAATGTGAGCAAAAATAGATTTTCTGTACGTTGGCCCTATAACACGTCGGCGTCCTCGCCCCCTGGCCGTTGTCACCAGAGCCTGACACAGACTGAAACAGACATTCAATAGAAGATGTCTGTGTACATGAGCGTGTGAAGGGGCGGGGCTTAATAAACTGCCGTGTCACCTTCAGGAGCGACTGGAGGCTCTGATGAGACGCTCCCTGGAGCGAAGCCTCCTGCTGGAGCAGAGGAGCAAACGCTGGAACCGGGGCTGCCACTCAGGAGCAGGTACGACCAGACATGATGGGATGGGGGGGGGGGGGGGGGGGGGGGGGGGGGCTGTAATTATTTCTTAAGGTTTGACAAGTATACAGCCAATGGTCGGGGTTAAGGTTCAGTGTATGTTCATGGTGAAGTCTAGATGAAGGGTTAGATCGTTACAATGGTCAGGTTTAAGTTTATGATCAGAGCCAGGTTTGGATTAAGTTTGGATAGTTATAATGGTCAGGTTAGGTTTATGTTAATAGTCAGGTTTAAGGCTTTCAGTTATGTTCAGGCTCAGATTTGGATTAAACATTGCATTTAGTAAAACAGCTAAAGTACCATACACATAGATTCAGTATTAGAGTCAGGATGAGATCAGTGTTAGATAAGTTATCTGTGGTTTAGCTTCATGTTGGTTACGCTTTAGACAAGTAGGGACAATGAGAAGGATTCGATCTAAATTTGGGTTAGGACTAGTTTTAGGTTTAGGAGTGGACACCTAGGGTAAGGGTTAGGATAGTGTTGTTGGGGTTAAGTGTTTGAGGTTTGGGTTAGGTTGAGCTTTAGGTTTAGGGTTAGACAAGTAGTACTGATAGTTCAGGTTAAAGGTGCAGTGTGTAAGATTTTCATTTTTGTCACTTCTAGTGGTTGGAAAAATTATTACACAATTGCATACTGACATTTTCAGAATCTCTTACATGCATTTTTATTCCCATTTCCCTTAAATGAAACCATTGATATCTACATATTGAGGAGTGGGTCCTCTCTACGGGGGCCGCCATGTTTTTACAGAGAGCCCAGGCCGGACGTACCAAACATCTTTTGAGTTTTTATGACAACTGAGGGCTACTATACGTTCTCATGCATGTTCAGAAGGGCGAGGTGATGGATGCAACATGCAACTTCACCTCTAGATGTCACCAAATCTTACACACTGAACCTTTAAGGTTGAGCAGTTCAGACTCTAGTCCTTGCTTGGTAAGTACAAGGGTTCATGAGTCAGTCCTCTGGAGGGATGGAGACATTGTAATGTGTGTGTGTGTGTGTGTGTGTGTGAGAGAGAGAGAGAGAGAGAGAGAGAGAGAGAGAGAGAGAGCGAGAGCCTCTCCTTTGGCCTGATTCTTGCTGATGGCATCATGGCTGCTGAAGTACGCATGAGCAGAGATGCATCAGTGATTCTCACAGACACAGGATGAAATTACATCCCTGTGCTGATGTGGAGGTGAACTGAACCACACAGTGACCACGGACCAACATTCCCTTTTCCGTGTCTTTCTAATTCGCGTCTGATTCGAAAGTCTCACAACGACGTGAAGTCGCTA
Source organism: Chascanopsetta lugubris (assembly GCA_016785325.1). NCBI lineage: Eukaryota > Metazoa > Chordata > Actinopteri > Pleuronectiformes > Bothidae > Chascanopsetta > Chascanopsetta lugubris. The sequence goes on along the minus strand of JAFBJT010105978.1, from coordinate 24,584 downwards.
ACATCTCTGCTGGTGTGTGAGCTCCCATCCAGGTGTGTGACACATCTGGATGAGGAGGTGCCGAGGTTGAACTGGTGATAATGCTCTGTCTGCTCTGCTCTGCTCCGCCTGCTGCCCATAGGTGACAGTGAGAATGCCCCACTCCCTTTCTCTGCTGCCTCCGCCTTTTCCCATGGCATTGCCTCCCCCCTTCCTGCTGTCAGCGAATCTGGTAATGTTCAGCCCCCCCCACCCATCCCAACCCAACCCAACCCAACCCAACCATCAACACCCTTTCCCGGATCTATCTCCCCCTCTCCTCTCATGTTCATGTGACGGTCACTGTGTCTGTGCTGTGGTTTGCTTTCGGGCCGAGCTGAAATTCAAACCTCTTGAATCCAAAGGCAAACGTGTTCTCCGCCTTGTGCATGTTCAGCTGCCGCTCGTAAAGGCTGCATCTTAAAGGTCGCAGCTTCCTTTTTCCCTGAGTGTCATACACCACACGCTGATTTACCGCAGGCGCATTCGTCAGGATTACTGGGACACAGATCTCCTAAAGCTGTCAGGATAGTTTGCTTTTAGAGTAATCAAACCGACGTCTGAATTAAAGGTGCAGTGTGTAAGACTTCCATCTGTAGAGATATAATTTCAAAACAAGATACAGACATTTTTAAGCCAATGTATGAGCAATTGCAAATGTGTCCACTGGAGATCACATACAACATTGTTGTTTAAAATGTCTGGAGCTCGGGGGCGGGGTCTCAGTGTTTATTGGTCAGTATGCTATGATTTTAACAGTCAGACCGACTTCTGCTAAAATTGGGCTGGATTTGGCCCCTGGACTAAAAACGAGTTGGCCCCCCCCCCCCCTCAATCAGCTCCACACCCTCCCTTGATTGCAGCACACACTGTCCAGACTCCGCCTCCCCTTGGTAGTACTTTTTTTCATCCTCCCTCTTTCCGTTGCTATCAGCTGTTCATTTGTTTTGATACGCGCCGTGTTTGTCACCACGCAGCTCCCTGCAGTCCCCACAGGTCACCCTTCTGCAGCAACCCTGCAGATCACAGCCGAGCTGGACTCAAGGGCGGGTCACAGTCCACGCCCAACACCCCCAAGGTCAGTCCACGTTGACATGTGGAAATCGAATCACACGCCGCGGGATCCTAAATCAAACTCATCTTGCAGAAAGAGCGTCTGCGCAGAGAGAGGAGAACGGCATCGCCCGGTTGCGGATCACCGCTGAGAAGATCTGCGTCTCCTGCAGGGGTCGCCAAACACCTGGCTTCACCCACCACCTCCAGGTGAGGTTCCTTTACACATGAATCCAAAGCAGGTTGAATCTAAATAGGCCCCCCGCCTCACCCTTTATCCTAAAAAGTCAAAAGGCGTTTCGTTTTTTGTCCATCCTGGGCCACCGTAAGAGCGAGGTGAGGCAAGATGGGTCACTCTCCGGATGTAAAGGGGTCGTTTCACTGATCCAGCCCACATGCTTTGTGTTTTGATGGCGAACAGTGGTCCAATGGAGTGGGATGATCCGTGCAGGCAATGCACTCCGGGTTACATTGGGGCCATGTAGGGGTTGATTGTAACGGTGACCAGTAGGTGGTGCTGTGGAGCGTATTTGAACCACATGTGGCCTGACATAGCTGTTTGTGCCACAGTGGCGGCTTTAAAGGTGCAGTGTGTACGATTTCTGTCATTTTTGTCAATTCCGAAAATATTACAGAACAATGAAACTGACATTTTCATGAATTTATAATCGCCAAAATGTTTACATTTCTCCCATTACCCTTATATTAGTCCTTTAATGTATATTTACCTGAGGAGGGGGTCCTCTCTACGAGGGCCGCCATGTTTCTACAGTGTTTTACAGCTGAACTCTATCAAAGGTTCTCCTGCTCGATCATAAGGGTGAGGGTGAGGTGATGGACACAACATGCAACTTCACCTCTAGATGTCACCAAATATTACACACTGCACCTTTAATTTTGCGTCAATACTAAATCTTACCCACAGCACCACGTTAGCTCGTCTTGATTTGCCATTTTACAATTTGGCCGTTATAGGCAGCACATTCATCATATAGTAAAAGAGATTACTGATCTCACTGGGACTTCCTGGTAAAATAATGGTTAATAACAATAATTATTATTTAGGATGAGCTACATGACCCAAGCGCTATCAGGGATGGCAGTACTGTACTCAGCTGGACCTTTAACCTTGTTCTTAAGAGTCTTTCCAACAGTGGCACTTGGTTCTCGATCCAAATACCTTCCTCTCTGTGCAGACTGGCGACTAAGATGCGCTCCCACTCTCCCAGCAACGCACACCAGTACCATTACTCCCCGACAAGACTCCGTGCAAACATCGCAAGTGACGACAGGAAAGCTGAAAACAAGAAGTTGGAAAAACAAGGCGACAGAGCCGAGTCCCCACTGACAAAGAACACGGACACAAAGGGCTCAGATCCGTCTTTGCAAGCCGAGAGGAACGTGGTCAACAACGAACTCACCAAAACAAGATCGTCTAAGGCTGAAGCGTCCGACAAGCGCCTCAGAGGCGACGCGCCTGAGAGGATTCAGTCTCCCGACAGAAAGGTGGATCCCTCGGAGAAGAAGACACAGAGCGTGGTGCAGGATGCAGACAAGAAAAAAGGTGATGACAGCCGAGTTGTTTTAAACCTACTCGACATTCTGTGTTTGGGTTACCTCATACCCAGAGGTGGAAAGTGATAGACTACATTTACTGCAATGAATCCCTTTTTCTGTGTGTACTTTTTTGAGTAGTTTTTCAAATCTGTACTTTCACTTTTACTCAAGTATATTGTATGTGAAATATTGTAATTGAGTACATTTTAAATCTCAGCCATTAGAGTAAAAAAAAAGTAAGAGTAAGTAAAGGTAAGTTCAAAGTTAGCCAAGAAAAAATAAAAATCGATTAAAAAAATGTAGAGCGCTCCAGCGACGCCTGCACTGACTCAGGGTATCGAGGAGCATCAGATCCCCCACTGTTGAAAAGTAATGAAGTTCTTTGTGCTCTGAGTACATTTTAAACGGTTTCCTTTTTTACTCGAGTGGATTTCCAGGCTGGTAGTTTAACTTGTAATTTAAGTACAATTTGATGAAAACAGTGGTAGGTTTACTTGAGTACATCTTTTTAGTGCTCTTTCCACCTCTGCTCATACCTGTGTTTGTCCGCGTGGCAGACTTGGCGCCGTGCACAGGGAAGATGGCGGCTGGCACAACGAACGCGGAGGAGGCCACCAGGCTGCTGGCCGAGCGCAGGCGTCAGGCTCGAGCTCAGAAAGAACTGGAGGAGAAAAAGAGGGAACAAGAGGAAGAAGACAGGTGAATAAATCATGGCATCATACAGACAGTCAGAGTCATATGTGTTAATAACGTGTTGAATGAGAATGTGTATCTGCCAATCAGGCTGAGGGAGGAGCAGCTCTGGAAGCAGGTGGCAGAGGAGCAGCGACAGCAGCAAGAAATGAAAATGCAAGAAGCGAAGAAAAGTCAAGAAGCGAAGGAAAAGGAGAAGCGTGACGAGGAAGATCAGAGGCTGAAAGAGAAAGAAGAGAAAGGAAAGAGGGAGGAGCAAGGGGGGCAGAACGGCCAGGTGGATAAAGAGGTAAGAGGTCTTTAAAACATTTGAATGAGGCCCATTCTAACCAGGGCAGTTTGTGCTTTGAAAACGTTGTGTTCATCCTACCTGCATTCTCTGCAAGTGAAATTGTGTATGTGTGTGTGTTTGTGTGTGTGATTCATTGATACGTTTTAAATTCAACTGCTGTTATTTCTTCATATTTTTCTTTCTTAAAATACTGCAAAATGATTACAGAGTTCCCAGAGGTGTTCACAATCCTCACAAGCTCACAGCCTTTTAAAGATGAATAAATAAATAAATAAAAATGTAATAGAAAGTAATTTAAACATGAAAATTATCATTAATTAATTAACGAAAAAACAATGATGAATGAAATAAAAGCAGTGCGGTAACAAAATGAATATCGTGCTTTTATTTTGAAGACAGAGATCAGCTCCATCGAGTCCCATGAATGTCTGAGTCATATGGTGAAATAGAAATAATCAGATTATCTCAAATGTTCTGGAGGGACAGACAGTGAGTCACGTGCTGCTGTGGTTTATCTGAGGTCAGCGCGGACGCGCTCTTATACTGATGGGCACAGTGCTGCCCCCCTGTGTCTTACATTTTGAGTGATGGTGGAGGCACTGCAGGTCTGAGTCCCACCAAAAGCTGCTCAGGTGAGATGTTGTGTCTGGCAGTTTTTATTCAACCACATTTGATTCTGTTTTTCGTCCCAGAGAGAAAAAGCCAAAGTGCAGGCGCAGGAAGATGCAGAGCGCCAGCGCCAGGACAGAGAACTGCTGACGCAGCAAGAGGAAGAGGAGAGACAACTGAGGAAGAAGGTTATTGAATGTCTTAGCAGACACTTGACGCACTGACGTGACGCAGTCAAAGAGTCTGAACCCTCTGTGACCGAGTGTTTGCTGTGTCCCGCAGAGAATCGAGGAGATCATGAAAAGAACCCGGAAGGCTGAAGCTGACCTGAAGGTACTGTGAGAGGCTACTCTCCTCCAGTCAACCCGCTGCCTTCATGCTCATCCTGCAATTGAGATTTTTTTCTTTAAGAACATTTTCTGTTCCCTTTATTAAATTCTATTGTTGCTGATACTTTTGGTTTTTGCGTGCTGATTACCAACAAACTTTGACTCGATCGTGTCTCCTGTGCTAAGGACGAGCAGGTGGAGACGGAGCCTCCAGGTCAGTGGCCTCCTCCCTCCGTCGCCCTGTGACGATAACTTTAATTTGCTTCGCTTCTCATGCTTAACGCCATTATTCCTGGCTGCTTTGAACGTGTGTGATCTTTGATCCGGCTCATTTATCCACTTATTTGCAGCATGTGTGGCACAAATGTTATGAGCTGGCTTATCTCGGTCGCAGAAACACAATTTGTCCCCAGCAATTATACGTTTGTTCGATCATCTTATTAATTTTGCCTTCATCAGCATTAGCTGGCCGAGCATATTGCGCACACTGTTGTGTCACATTGAGGAATATGGAGCAGCAGCCAAGGACGGTATTCTTGGTGCTGAACCTTTCCACTGCAGAGCTGTACCCAGGGAGCTGACTGTAAAATGAGCCGCTCTTGAAATTGACCTTGAGCGAAAGATCCGGTCTCTGCAGGGGATCTGCTCTGCGCACACTTTACTCGAACTGTCCTTTGTTAATAATCTACCTGTGTGGTTTTTTCACACTCGGGTTCATGTCAATACTCAGTGTCAGCTCATCCGGTAATGCTGATGTCAGCAGGAGAGGACTCAGGGCAGATTGTCACAAGACTTTTATCTGATTAAATCCAGTTTTATTTAAAGTGGAATTAGGGAAGTAAAAAAGATAAAGATGGAAAAAGGTTCATTCCCTACTTTCCCAGTTAAATGACTTGGTGCAGTCACTCCTGTACCTACTGCCCAATACAGCAAGGTAGCTACCTCTGATACCACAACAGTGCATAAGAGTGCATTAAAGGTGCAGTGTGTAAGATTTTGGCTATTTTTGTCACTTCTACAAATATTCCAAAACAATTCCATACAGACAATTTCATGGATTTATAATCACCTAAATGTATTTTTTCCTTTACCCTAAAATGAGGAGCGGGTCCTCTACAGAGGCCTCCATGTTTTCACAGTAGCCCAGAGTGGACGTACTCAACATTTTTTTAGTTACAATGACAACTGAAGTCTACCACAGGTTCTCCTGCATGTTCAGAAGGGTGAGGTGATGGATACAACATGCAACTTCACCTCCGGGTGTCACCAAATCTTACACACTGCCCCTTTAAGGATAACTGCAACCTCTGCAACACACACTCTCCTTAATCCTGAGGATGCACAACAGGTGCTGAAAGTGCTAAAACCCCGGTAGAGCACCGGGTAACAGCTCCATCTTAAGCTAACTCTTGCTCGTGCTGGAGCTGGGGTTGCTCCGCCTCTCGTTCCCCAGCTTGGGTCCGAGCTCCAGCTAAGTTTATTGCTGTGATTATTTTCTTTAGTAGCATGGCTGCGTGAATGCTGACTGCACGCCACCTCTCTGCAGCAGGTGTGGCCATACACATCCATGTTTGGAAGGTTCCCCACCGGTCCTTTAAAGGTCCAGTGTGTACGATTTCAGTCAGTCTTTTCTCACTTCTCTCTATTAAAAAAGAATTACAAAACAATTGTATATAGACTTTTTTTTTTTACAAATGTATAATCACCACGATGTGTGATTTGGTTTTTACAAATCCATAAAATTAGCTTTTTTTAAATCTATATTTACATCAAGAGCGGATCCACCCTGTGAGGGCCGCCATGTTTTTGCATTAGCCCAAAGTGGACGTACTAAACATCTTTAGCTTTAATGACAACTGAGGGCTATACCTTAGGCTTCAACTTCACCAGTAGATGTCACCAAATCGTACACACTGCACCTTTAACAGGACAGTCCACTGTGATTTCTCTCCATTCTCCACAGGGGACGTAAAGACTGTCGGAACTCATGCTCAGCAGGTGAACGAGCGAGAGGCCAAAAAGGTCGAGGTTCAGGTTAAAGAGCTGGTCCCAGCTCAGGTCACCATGAAGGAATGTAGCTCGCTGAAGAAAGAGCCTGTAGCAGCAGCAGCAGCAGCAGCAGCAGCAGCACAGATGGACAATCAGAGGCACGTCAACAACAACACTTGTCATGTGACGCCCACGCAGAGTGTTCCCGAGAAGAGAGCGGGCGCCAAGCAAACTAGTGACGCAAGCAAAGAGGTCAGGGCCTGTGATGTGAAGCAGCAAATAACGGTGAAGGAAGAGAAAATAGAAAAAGTTAAAGCCACAGACCAAACAAAAGAGGAGCCAGCTAAAGTAAGAGCGGATGCCAAAGTCAGGGTCAAACCAGGGGGGATGATGAACGGAGCGGTGAGCGGTAAAGGTAGTGCCTTGATGATGACAGGGGGCCGTCAAACCGACGAGGGGAGCAAACAGCAAAGTCCGCGAGTGGCCGTAAATGCTAATGGAGGGTTCCGGGTGGGCGGGGTCAGAGCCTCCGGTGGACATCTGTCGCCACCCGTCATCAAGCTGGAGCCGCTGAATGTGAAGAGGTCCGGCTCATGCGATGAGGTGCAGTCAATGGAAGTCAGGTGAGTCAACAATTGGCATCAAAGGTGCCACTGATTCCCAGATGTTAAACACATATATATATATATATATATATATATATATATACTTGTTTCAGCCCAGCTTCAAAGGAGGAGCTGATCTCCATCCCAGAGTTCTCCCCGGTCAACGAGATCCACAGCGGCCTCAGTAACACTCGGGCCCTGGAGGACCTGATGGATCTGACCGGCGGCATCACCTACAGCAAACTGACCCCCGACCCCAACGTGGGCGACTGCAACAAGAACCTCATCGAGGGCGTGGTCAGTCCCATGTCGGACTCGAAGCTCATCGGGATGTCGCAGCCATCCCCAAATAAACTTAGCATTCAGTAGTTCATTCATCTCTGCCTCTCTCGCTTGCCTTCTCTCTCTATCTCTCTCTCTCTCTCTCTCTCTCTCTCTCTCTCTCTCTCTCTAGAATACACTCACAAGGTGTCACATTTGGAGCATGTGTCACTTATGTCAATGGAAATAGAGCCATAGAGATTCAATTGAAGGAAATGTATGTAAACCATGACTTGCAATATAGACAAAAGATTTCCTATACTCCTACTTACGCCGCAAGTTACAGCACTTATAGGTTGTCGACCTCGGCCAAAGCCCATACGCTCTCTTTTGAAAAATAATGCAAATTACGCACATTTATCAAACCCCGCCCCCTCAGATGTATTCTCCGACCCACCCCACTTCCGTCCACAATGTTTTGAAAAGATCTGCCCTGTAGTATTTGTGTAACCATGGAAACACAAACCTCTTGGCTGAGGAGATGGCTGTGAAGATTGTGTGTCAGAGACTTTGTTTATCAACAGTTCTTGTTACAAGACAAACGTGTGTGTGTGTGTGTGTGTGTGTGTGTGTGTGAGCGGGTGTAAGCACATTTGTAAGAAAGGACATTTGAAATAGCAGAAAATCAAATATCAGGGTTTCGATCATATTAAAGGCCTTTAGAAAACACAGCATTGCTGTCATAGTGTAGCTTGATAAGAATCATTACCCCTCACTGCATCCGTCCAGTCTCCTGACAGGAGAAGTGAGACCTGCTCAGAGCATCCGATAGTGTCATGTTTCTCATGCATGTTCTGGTGACTGATTTATCTGAAATGAAATGGATTCAAATCAAAGATGAATCCAAAGCTGCTATCTTGAATGTTATTGCACATTTGAAAACAATCACGATAAACATCAGTATAGGTCTGTTGCCGACTACGGAGGATCGCCAACTGTGCAAATATACACACACGTGATTGTTTCAATCACAACTTGATTTCACTGATTCAATTTAGGCCTAATGATGACACTAGTGATAGCTTGTCATGCCGTCCGGTGGGCGCGCCCCATCAGGCAGTAGATTCCAATCAATAGATGCTGTATCTGGATACCGATTAATAACAAGTGCAGAGGGGCGGTGCTGTAAACAAACAGCACATTACGCCCACGTGGCTTCAAAGATGTTTGCTGCTATAAAGTGTTTCTCCACCCATGGTCCTGTATAGATCTTCATCTGTGTCACGTGTACATGTCTTTTCAAACAGAGAGGCCTTATTTGGAACTGATTAGGCTGTGTTACCTTTGCATTGAATCCTTCACTGTGTATCCTCTGAACTCATTGTCATGTGGCCTGTACTACTTGAAACATACGTTCCTCCATGCTGCAAATCTTTATGAGCCGGTCACTTCATGTGCTGACACGTTGATCTGTGTTTTCCAGAGAAACCGTCACCCTCTCCGCAAATCAGTTGAGTGCACTTGAGGAAACTCAAGCTGGTCCTCTTTGATTCGTGAGATATCTTTGCAAAGCGTCGTCGATCTGAAGGAAACCGGTTCAGAGAGATTAAACACAGCGCTCGCTCGTACGAAACGGCCTCTCACAGTCAGATTAACTCTTTGAGTCATGTTACTTCTGCAGACCTTGTGCATGATTAGCATGATTACATTATCAGACACAATAAATATGGAAAGCTGCCACTCTTGGTTTGTTGTTGTTCATTCATGCTGCTCAAAGAAGAGGACGACAGTGTCACACTGCCTTCATCATGTAAACACCATCTACTCTTCATGCTCCATCAGGTGCATCAAACAATGGAGAAAACCAGTTGACACTAGATAAACCGAAACCCATACAAGGTGATAATGGCTTGTTTTAGAAACTGGACTGGCACTCAGCATTCCTCCACCAACACTCCCTGTATGACACATTTCTACTCTACAAGGCAAAGAGTATTTGAATGAAAACAATCATACATTCACGTGGTTATAAAACATCAGTATGATTGCATAGTTTGCCATCTTACACACTGTACCTGTCATTTTTGAAGGTCCCCAATTACTGGTAGAGATATTAAAAACTGAACAACACCTTCAAGCAGATAGGTTTCAGGCAAATGAAAATAATAGTATATAGAAGTGAATTGTGGTCTATTATGAATCTGTGAAATGATCAAAATGCGGTTTAGTTGTCTTACGCAGTGCACATGTAGCTCACCTTCCGGGCCAGCAGGTGACGCTTCAGCCTGACTGTCAAATGTTTCTTTATAAGACGAAGAACAGCAGCTGAGCTGTGTCGCACTTTAGTCCTTTATATCCTCGACGCCTTCGTGGTCTGGGGTAAGTCTTTCTCTCTCCCGGGGTTGTTGTTCACTTTTTGGTAAATAAGATCAGACTTTTTGTAAGTATTATGTGCAATTATCACTAAAAATGCCAAAGTTGTCGACGCCATTTTCGGAGCGCAAACCAGGTAAACTGTAATGCTAAGCTAACCTAGCTGCCAGATATGGAGGTTAACTCGACTTGAGTCTCCGCGGTGCTAAAAATAAACCTAGTGGAGACATAGTAGACCTCATTTTCACTGTTCTACACATGTTTGCCTGACTACGTAACAGTGACTAGAATATGTTGAAAACTACGCTTTGTTTTTTGTAACAGTGCGTAGCTTTCATCATAAATGGTGGCACGAGGATCCGCTCTCCGTGATTGAAGGATTAGGATGAGACAGGCTCGCGCAGAGGCCACCTTTACAAAAACAGACCCAACCAGAACATGTTGTTTCCTTGTTAATTTAGTGTGGACATGACTAGGACTTGACTAGCTGGGGCTCTAATGATAAGCGATCAAAATGAATGAGGTCTCTGTGGTTTTGTGGGAATTCTCAAGTCTGAAAATGGGAGAAACTGAATGGTTGACTTGGTTCTCTGAACATGCCGTTTACCAAGAATGCGTCTAACCCTTCCGACCGTGCAGACACCATTGTCGTTAAAGGAAAATCACTAACATTTTATTTGAAATACAAAAATGAGTAAATCATCCTGTCTCTATAAAAAGCTTTGTTAAAAGAGCCGACTTGTCATTAAACTTAACAAATACGTCTGTCTGTGTCTGACGTCAATACATAGAAATATTTCTGCACTTAATTCCATTCAGAACATAAACACTTAAATCATCACACTGCATGATAATAGTCATTATTAACTGCACCTTATCACACTTTCACTCTTCGTGGGCGTGTCCCTGTTGTTCACGCAGCACGAACTTTGAACCTTTAATAACCTGTTAGATTCAAAGGGTTCGTGCTATGATTTGCGTGTTTGTCTTGATTTAAACTTAACTCCGTTTTTCTTCAAGTCTTTCGAATGTCCATTTAGATCATTTACAAAGCATGAGTGATTACCTAAAGGAATATGTTTCAGTAAGATGCATTCGTAAATCATATGTCATTTTAATGGTTGAAATATTGCAGTTCTGATGTTTGAATAGCACAATACTGGAAATATCTGGTCGGAATATTGGATCACATAAAAAATCCATGTATCTATTAAGTTATACTCTTAAACAGATACATTTGTACTGTAAGTACTCGGTTGTGGTTGTTGGTTTGCAAAGCCACAGATAAGATTAAAACTGAATGAACTCTGATCTATGTTGTGCATAGATACATGTTCTCTTAAGCTCTATAGTCATCTCCTCTTCAATACATCTTTTTTCAAATGTACACTTGTGTTTAAGAATTCCTAAAACACTTAATTCATCAATAAAGTACTGTATGCTCCAAGCATTGAGTATCATTTAAATGTTAAATTCCACCATAACTATTGCCTTTACTTTAAAAATCAAAACCATTGCTCCCTGACTACCTTCTATCTAATCTAAAACACAAGTTAGATAACGACCGAAGAGAAGAAAATACGAAAATAACTGTTGGCAAGAGACTAAGCCCCAGACTATGTGTTTGCAAGGTGTGGAATCAGGGCTGGTCAGAGATGGTGGCTATTTTTAGGAATCAAGCATTACATCTATTTATAGTTGACTGATTTGGTATGATTCTGTTTTTCCATTAGATTCTTTGTGGACTGCAAAAAAATGGTCCGGCCACATTTTGGACTACCACGCACAAAGTCCAGGTAATGTGTTTTGATGATAGTAAGTTGCTTACATTTAAGTCGACACGTTGGATCGTGAGTATAATTTTTTGTTGCACCTAATAATAGTGATTTAAGATCATAGCCACTGTTGCCACTTGATATGATAATGTGTATTTTAACCCACCCATCTTTTTACTTGTGTCCCCCCAGGCCCTATGAAGATGGTCATGGAATGGGGCAAAATGAAGGGAATTACAACCCCAGAAATCGAAGGGATGACCAAGGCTACACAGGAAAACACCCATTCAACTGGAGAGATTCCAGAGGTAGAGGTCGACCCCCATCTGTCAGAAGAGTCCCCCTGATGGGAGAGCAAAGGGAGCCACGTTTCGATCACATGAGGTCCCCGAATCCAAATTCCTTTCAACCATACTCCCCAAAAATGGAACCACATCAAGGCCACAGGAGGCCTTCTCCATCCAGGCCAAATCGACCCCCCCACAGCCAACATCAGCCACCCTCTCGTCTAGCACAAGGACCCCCTGGTCAGAGGGGCCCACCCTTCCACGGTCAACCTTCTGGGCATAGGTCACCCTCCCCGAGACATTTTCGTCCCCATCCAGCTGACAGGAGGCCAATTTCTTCACCTGCTTTTCGGGGGTCCTTCAGGGGCCACAAAAGGCAGCCAGGTTTCTCTCCACAGGAACAGCGGAATCGAGATCCTCGTGGTAATTACAGCCCCAGAGAGAGGCCCTATGAGCCCCCAGGTCATGGCATGAAGCGCTGGAACGAGGCTGGGGAATTTTCTCACCCACACAATGGAGACCACAGACCCTCTGCGTCACAGAGGAGTCCCAGAGAGATGCACGGGAGAGGCCCATATCCAGAGAGGTACAAGAATGAAGCCACTATCCCAGCGGGGTAAAAATCATTACTGAGGAGGCCTGAAGCTGGCCCAGTCCAAATCACAGGGATCATAGTGATTTCCTCTACTCTGCCCCAACCCATAGTCATTAGATGGGGTTAATTGTGGTCTGGCGTAAATGTGGTTTCATCTGCCATTGAGGGGAGTGTTACATCAGTAATAACTCTGAAAATGTTCTACACCTACCTGTTTGATTCTGTCATGGCATAATGAAGGGGCTGCAGTAAGATATACGAGGTTAAAAGTTCCACCTCCCTCTTAACATGGCAATGGCTCTGTCATTGTAATGATTTCTCTATTGTTTGATGGATATGCAGGTGGTCATCTGAACAAGACTCCAGGCGACAGCGTGGTCCAGTGGAAAGGCAAGGCAGCAGATCCCACAGTAGAGAGAGGGTGCAAAATGATGCCCCTCACCAGGCCCTGTTCAGATCCCCCTCATGGAAAGGAGGTCCACCACAGCCATCACCCTACCACAGGAGCCCTCAGGAGAGGCAGATGGCAGGAGCCCGAAAAAGAAGGATATCTGACATCAGCATGCACCCTGCAGACACTGCACCACCACAACATGGAAATGTGAAATATCCCAGGAGAGAGCGACCTCTGCCTTTCAATGCTCCAAGGCCATTTGGTGGTAGACCTTTGTCTCTTAGGGATAAAAGTTTCCTAGTTAAGGGCAAACAAATCAAAGCAGAGTCTCTCATGGGGCTCAGACTGACCCCATCAGTGAGAGCCAGACCCCGTTTTGGCGACTCCACCTTTAGGGCCAATTTCAACTCTGTTCTTGCTCTCAGAAAGAAACGCTTCCAGTCAAATCCAGTTCTCCAGAAAAAAGTGGACACAAGGAAGCCATCACCACAGCAGTCACCCCCCAGAGAAGATGGCAATAGCAGCAAGTCTTCAAGAGACTCTGACTCAGACAAAGAACAGGTGGAATCCCGCCGGTCCCTGAGCAAACACAGGTACGGTATTTTCCTTGTAACACTGTACGCAGGGGCTTGATGGTGATTAAAGGGTCAAGAGAGTGTCACAGTGGGAAAGTGGTGCCAACTGTGGAAAATGGAGATGTCGAGATGGGCTGAAAGAGGCTGTGCAACTCTGATTCAGTTGGTGAAAGGCAACAAAAGCTGTCTCATGCCTCTCTGTCTGCGTGTGACCCATGTTTCCAAAATATGTTCCCAGGCCCAAGAGAAAGTGCTAAGTTACAGCAACGTGGATAAAGCCAGCCTGTTTTTAAAAGCAGATGAAGAGTCATATTGCCTTGATGAGGGGCGTGGATGAAGTAGTTCTGTGCTGTTTGAGGATTCATCAGTTTTTCGGCCGAGAATGTCAGTTGTTCTACAGCATAATGTGAAGACTCCATCTTTTATAAAAACAAAAGTGAAGCTGAAGCTACAACATCTGGTGTAAAGCAGTAAATCTATGCACAGAAAATGAGGACACAGAAGACCTTGTCAAGCTTTCCCTTCCTGAATCTTCAGCAACAAACCGTCTTTATATGGAACTTGGAAAAGAAGAGCTGGATCAAGTAGATGTCTACTGTCGTCATTAAATGCCCCAATGAAGACCTGGGACAGACAAGTCAAGTGGAATTTCCGTAATCATCGCTGGTCACCAATAGAACTAACATCACAACACAATTGATGTGAATGATGGTGAGAAAGTGTTTTTGGACTACAAATACCTAACCCTTACTGATACATAACAAGAGTTAAAGATTCAAATTTCTTGACCTCATTGTTTATGTACATCAAGATGCTAAAGTTTTAAAATCTGTGACAAAACCCAAGAGGAATTTTTGAGGGGCCAAAAAAGCACCGAATTCAAGAATTCTTGTCGCATTCAACAGATGCATAACGGCAGTCGCATCTGCTATAGACCCAACACAATGTCCTGTTCATTGTGACACAGAAGTGGAGATGTTAAATGAGTGAAAGTGAAACATGAAATAATTAACTCTGGAAGGATTGGCCTATCCAATTTGCAACTTCTGAAGCATATCGGCTCTACCGGCAGGAAAATCCCGCTGTCTGCTAGCAGTGCAAGAAATGGCCCAGAAGTCGAAGAAATCAAGGGAGAAAGTAAAAGCAGACGGGCATTGAGGAAATTCTGTGATCAAAAAAGAGGAGAACCGGACTAAGGAGGAGATTACAAGTGGCTGGGACTTGATACGATTTGTGGACGGAAGCCAGATCGGCGGCATCAACACGGGCTTTGTGCAGCCTCACCACACCTTCTGGTTTATAATTATCAGTGTGAGGCCATTTGTGCCGAAGCCACTGGTCAGCACAGAGGGGGGGGGTCTCTGTTGGCTCCTGTGTGCTATCTGAAGTTTGACCTGTGTGATAATCACTGGTGTCCATCATCGGCCGTGTCCACTAGCTTGTTTACAACGCCAACACAACCAAAGCACGCACATGTGAACCCACGAAGCCCTTGCCTAGAGTTTTGGACAAAGACCAGTTCTTCTGCAACCTCGTCATGAAGAAAGTATGAGCACCGCTCTATCTCCTTCACTGTGTTTTAACCAGTGAATAACCACGACCATCTGCTCAACTCCTGTCTTTCTGTCGGTGTCCATGCCAACAAGTGTCAAAAAGAAGAGTATGATATGTCTCCATGGCATCTCACTCCAGGGCACTGCAAAGCCTTTAGCTGTAAGTAGCTTTGAGCCACAGACTGGATGATCTCTTAAACCCACTTCACAGCTTTGGAGAAGAAACATAACGACCACCCTGGATGTGTCGGAACCACAAACATCGTTACAACTCGAACCACCTCTCTGCTCTCTGATGTTATGACCTCGTGTGGATGACGAGAATTACTGACGACAGCAAAAGGAACACCATAGAATGACCCGGTGATAAAATGCCCCAATGTGAGACAGGAAGCCATTGTTCTCCCGTGCCTCTGATGATAGAAGATTTGGTGATGTGATGTAGACCACTATCTTTAAGTCTCCTCCAAGATTTGCCAGCTCTAACAATCACTGAATAAATGGAAGAGAGCTCAGATTGAATCAGGGTACAATGATAGGAGTACAGGAGCATGGACATGCCAATGTTTTCGTTGTAAGTACCCATGTGCTTGCGTGGCTTTATGATCATTTACCTGCCTGCTAAACAATGTTGTTCATCATTTCTTCTAAGAGATGACAGGTTGTTTTTCTAATTTCAGTCTTTTTCTTTAAACATGGATAATGAATCTGATGGAAAATTAATGATCTTGTGACGTTGTCCACAGATCTTCTCCCATAGAGAAGCGTGACCTTGTTGTTTTGTCACACTGGCCTCCTGGGCCAAGCTCCTCTAAGGATGACTCACCTCCTAAAGAACACAGGTCAAAGACGGGTAAATACATTACTTTCATCATCTGTATCATGCAGTTTATTTTACAAGTCTTTTTAGCTACACGGCTTTCGTATCTCTGCTTTTGTTTAGAATCCAGCTCGGATGAAGAAGCCTCACCAGAAAGGCGCTCAAAGCTAGATAATTCCAGATCAATGCCTGCAGACAGAAAACAACGGGGACATTTCGACAAGAAAATGATGAGGTATGTTTCTTTAACCATTCTCCAGTGGTGGAAACAAGATTATTTATCAAATGTAACCTTTACACTCATTGTCCTGCCTCTTACATTCTCTTTTTTTGTTGTTGCAGGCCTTTCAGTGCAATGGACAGCAACAGATCTGGGAGACCCTTCAGAAAACCTGGACCACCACCTTTTCAGGTGAGAGGAACATTCGCTAAAATGGGCTGTGCTGAATAATCAGTGGTACAATCATCACACACCTGTTATAAATGTTCAACACTCAATGCTGTGTTTAACAGAGACCGAGGTTCAGTGGTGGTCCAAGAAAACCTGATTCTGAAATGATGGGAAACATCAGACAACCACTCATGGTGTGTATACTCTCCTAAGTGACCAGTTGCCTCTTGTTTTCAATGTTTTAAGATCCTCTTAAATAAGTTAATTCCTAATAATTTTGTTTTGCTGTTTCCAGGAGAGCCTGGTGCCGCGCCCCTTCCCAAATCAGAGACCTACATTCAGAAAAAGTAACAGCATCATGTCAAAATACCGCAATATGAGAGTTATGCGTCAGCGAGTGCCGTACAACCGAGGGCCCCCCCAACAACGCTGGTGATAACTTGCGGTAAGAAAGTGTGCTGTGACAGCTTTATCGCTGCACCTGTCACTGGAACTACGTAATATGTTCATTATTTTGTTTTGATAATAATATTACAAATATACAATCTGGAATAGAGGATTGAATATTTTTGTTTAAATTTGTATTTATTTTTTTGTAGACTTAATTTTTCACTGTGCTACAAAACTAAAAGCTCTTGCTAGTATGTATTATCTTTAGACTTGACATGAACATGCAACATGCTAATTTTGCTCACAAAAATAAAATCTGGATTTCTGAAGATGTTGTTGGTCTTTTTGCATTTTAGGGCTCTTTCTTGACACAGGTCGGACAGCCTGCAGATGGGACACTGGAAAAAGTTAAAGTGCTGTTGGTGGACTGCACAAACCTGTCACTACAATCTCAACCTGCCTGTATATTACAGTGTTGTTGCTCACACCTGTCCACTGGTATACTTTTTTACCTACATCTCTTTATTGCAGTACTTGGTTTTAGGGGGTTTGTAACATAAGACACTATATTGTATTGCATTTTTGTTTCTAATTGTCATTTTTAGCTTTTTTGATTGTTTATCAGTCTAGCAATATTTGAATCCAGTGAAGGAGATGTTTTCTTGAACATGTGCCCCCTGGTATTGCGTGGTAAAGACTTTGCACATGAGGTGACTTAACTTCAGTACTCATGGTCGTTATTCATGAGAAAATGTGGCTTGGCTTCTCACACTTGTACAAAATGTGTGTTCAGTTTGAGACTTGAAATAAAAAATGATTTAACAAGTTCCATGCGAGTTTTCATTAGCAGTACTGGTGTAGTCAGTGCATTCTATGAGTATGATTACACACAAAATGTCAACTATTTGGGGCACAGATTTGAGTTGGATCCAGTTTTTTTCCTATAGAATTGGCTTTTTTCCCCTCCAACATGTATGTGTCATTGAAAATGTCTTATGAAAAAATGCTGGGATTATAGATAAGATAAAGATCATGGAAGTGGATAATCTTTTTACACTTAATTCACCAGTGACCATCTCCCATGGGAAAAGAATGGAGTCCTACCTCAAAAGGTTTTTTTAACAAGGTCTTATACAGAAATGGGTATGGACAATGGAACCTCCCCCCCACACTCTTCTGCACCTACGCAAAAGTAGAAGACATTACACATTATTCCACAGCAGTAGAAATAACCAAGGACTTGAGTGAAATGTCCCTTTTAATTGCTGCTCATGAAAGCCACTCAATGTTTCCTGATCCAATAATCAGCTTCCTGTTTGAGTAAACAACTAAAACAACACCTCTGTGTATTTACCCCTTTAAATCACCACCAGTGTTGCCCTTCACCCTGCCCCGGTGATATTTGTGAGTGGGGCAGCAGCAGCAGCAGCAGCAGCAGCAGCTCCACTCTGTCCCGAGCTAAACTTAGACCTGACAGTAGCACTCCTCATCACAACATGCCCCAGACCACCACCACACTGGGTTACAATGGTGAGTGTCCTGTTACCACAGATGCTGCTGTATCTCATCGGGTTTGCCGGCGGCAACGCGAGGTGAGTGTCCACACCGTATCCTCCACATGAATCTGCTCAAAGAGTTTGAAGGTTTGTTTAGATTTTGTGTCAGAGTGCATGGGTCCCTGCATGTGTCGCTCATATGTTCACAGCTGTGGCATGACAGGAGCAGCTGTCAGTGCTGTAGCACACACTGAAAGCATGATGAAGACACAACAGTGGCTATGTTCACGTACTGAAGTGTGACTGGACTTGATTCATAGAGGCTCGTTTCATTGTCTGGTCTGGTTTTCAAATCCGAATGGTGTCACCTCAAGTCTGTGGTCCCAGACTAGATACAGAAGTGATAGAAACTGTGAATTTACTGTAAGAGCTGGACATAGTGGAGGAGGCGGGGCCATGTTATTTACCATGGACTCCGAATGTACTGTTATACTAGTATAATGTATTGAAATATCAGCTAAATCGTGAATTAAAAAAATACTATTTGTCAATGTTAGCTCATGGGAAAAAGTCCCTCTGGATGGCACAAAAGTTGTAGCTCCACCATTTGGCCACTATGTCTTCATTGTTTAAAAACTTGCCGCACTTCCTGTACTAAAAAAAAAAGTATCTTTACACACAAGACACTGTTATGAATGAAAATCCTCTAATCTGACCTAGTATGTGGCTGTTTATGTGAACATATACTGTCAGGTACATTCATGCTAAGGAATTATTCTTAATGTTAATATTATTAGTTATCAGTAATGAATTACTCTAAGGCAGGGGTGTCAAACATATAGCCTCTCTGGTGGGCCGGAACCGGCCCACCAGAGGGCCCGATCCGGCCTGTAGGATGATTTTACAAAAATCTGTTTATATTGAGAGGAAACATTTTCATTCATTAATCAATTCAAAGATGGCTTTTAAGAATTTAATGTATTAAAGTATTTTCATTAAATTCACAACTGTAAACTAAGGGAAACATTTGGAGTTGCCATTGTAATGCTGTAAGGCCGTGATGCTGTGATTTTACTGGTCCCGCCCACTTGAGATCAAACTGGGCTCCTGAACTAAAACGAGTTTAACCCCAACCTGTTGTATCTGCTGATGTGACAGTTTCTGTGGATGTCTGCTGCTCTGACTCGCTCCAATCTGTCTGTACATGTAGATGTAAAGACTCTGCAGGTTTGTCTTTGCACTTGTGTCCCTCATGGGCGTCTATAGCTCCGCCCTCGTTCCTGGTAAGACTTGAAACTGTACCACTGCTGCTGCTGCTGCTGCTGCTGCTGCTTCCATCTGCTGCAAAGACATGTGACGTGAAATGAAACACTGCCATGCTCAAAGGCTGCACGCTAAAAGAGGAGGATTGTCGCTAATACACAGAAATGCACCCCATACCCAGTGTGTGGGATTTAGTGACATCTAGTGCTGAAGTGTGCATGTTGCTGCTGAATACCAATCGCCTCATTCTCAACTTTAAAGGTTCAGTGTGTACGATTTGGTGACGCCTAGAGGTGAAGTTGCATGTTGTATCCATCACCTCACCCTCACCCTTCTGAACATGCACCTATGGAAGAACCTATGGAAGACTTCAGTTGTCGTTAGAACTCAAAAGATGTTTAGTACGTCCAGTTTTACCACTGTGAAAACATGGTGGCCTCCATAGAGAGGACCCCCCCTCCTCATGTAAATATATAATAATGGGCTCATGTTAGGGTAATGAACTTTAAAAAAAACATTTACATGATTCTAAATTCATGAAAATGTCAGTATGTTATTGTTTTGTAATATTTTTAGAAGTTACAAAAGTGACCAAAATCTTACACACTGCACCTTTAAAGCATGTGCATGCAACAGCCCTTATGTCTCATTAAAATGGCATTCTGTGCTAATGTACAAACATGGCTGCTCCCGATGTAAATACTGTACATTGGCCTCATTCAAGAATAATAACTTACATTTCAGTAATCATATACACATTGCTTTCGATTCCATTTCTGCCAGATCTTACACACTGCACCTTTAATCTGCTCCTCAGAAGTGTGTTTTGACGTCTCTCTCTTAGACACTGAGGAGTTTGACTCTATTGTGTCGGTGAAGCTGAATGAGCAGAGAGCTGCGGAGGAGATGCTACAGTCACAGCTGCAGACTCTGGGAAGTATATAGAGTACTCCACAGCACTCCACAGTACAGTACTGCAGAGTACTGTAGTAATGACATACTACATGTGTACTAGTTAAAGCATGTTTATTGTACATTACTCACATAGACACCCACACATAAGAGAGTACGTCATCTGTCCTTGGGATAAATTTAACTTTCCTTAGCTGCTTCACACACACACGCGCACGCACACGCACACGCACACACACACACACACACACACACACACACACACACAGTTCGGCCCAGGTGTCACTCAGGGGGCCATGCCCCTTAATTATGCACAATTTCAAATGCCAGTTAAATAGAAATGTGAGTTAGAAAGAAATCCCCTTCTTGAACAGTTGTCACAGTTTAAACATGTTTCCTTCACCTCTAAAGTTGACCATTTTAACATGGGAGTCTATGGGGATTGACTCGCTTTTGCCTCAAGTGGCCACTCTGTGAACTGCAAGTCGTTCCACCTCTGTATTGGCCTCATCCATAGCAGAGGTTGCTGCTTGGTCAACACAAGCACAACCAAAAAGAGCAAAGACGGCTGTGATGCCTGCGATTCCCTTCACGACCACAGGTGTCACTATAAGCCCGTGGTTCTCAACTGGTCTGGGTTTGGGACCCGCCATTACCCCGTAATCACAGGCCTGAAAATGGGTTCACGACCCACTTTAGGGTTGCGACCCAGCAGTGGAGAACCTCTGGTTTAGAGCAACTGTTCTCCTCCATCATCCCTTAATGCCGAGCCGCAGCCCAAATCAATATGAGAAAATCCATATGTCATTAAGTTGGTGTCGTACTTGATCAAATAGCATATGTAAACAAACTTTGCTGGTTTTCCTCTATCTGTGAAATCGCATTACAGGGCTTCATCGCCACCTACTGTTATGGAGTGTGGATGGCCGACGCTTCGGTGCATTAAAAATCCTCTTCAAAATAAAAGCATAGCAGCAACTTAATTGAAAAATGGGTCTGCGACCCACTTTTGGGTCCCGACCCACTAGCTGCGAATCACTGCTCTAAACAACCCATTCCGAAAGCACCTTTAACTTTCCACTAAAACCATTTGTCATTGTCCTTAAAGGGCTTCCTGAACAGAAAGCTGTTGGATTTGATGGCATATTCTCTATAAATGAAGAACTGTAGATGAATTTGAATTCCAAGGCGTCTCAAACTACACTTCACGTACAGGCAACACTGGTGATGGAGGAGGAGGAGGAGAGCAGAGAGAACCACAGCCAGGAGCTGGACACATCGACACAGAATGGCTCAGCTCCGCCTGTGAGTGTGAAGACGAAACATTCTGATGAAGAGTCCATATCTCTGTGCTCACACACTCACTGAGTGATTCTCCACAGGCAGCAGCAGCAGCAGCAGCAGCAGCAGCAGCAGCAGATCCAGAGCTCAGCCCCGCCCTCTCCACCCTGCTGCCTAAGGCCCTGTCTGCAGTGCTGCCCCCGGGCCTCAGGACCCACGCGGGTCCCAACACGCCGTCACCAAAGCTGGAGGAGCTGCAGACGGAGCTGAGGGAGCTGAGGGAGCAGTTTGAGCAGATGAAGAGTCAACACAAGTACGACTCTGCCACTTCCCTCATGGAACAGCAATAAGTTGACATGTACTGGAAACTACGACGTGATGTATTAGATGATGATATGTTGATAGAGGCAGCAAATATTTGACAATATATTAACGTCAATATATCTTTTCTTCTTCAAGCATATATTGCAACATATAAAGAATGCACTTTTTTATTATTTCATTGTATTTCTTTTAAACTTCATATATTTTAAACATTTGTTCAGTAAATGAATCATATGATATATATTCTTATATATTTTACAATATATTGACATCGGAACTAATTTGTTTATTCTTCAATATGTAGAGAATATTTTTGTGAATATATATTTTAATGCATATGACACATGTCTAATATAAAATGTAACCTATAATTGAACTTATAATTATATTGTTAATTATGATTCAGAATATTCTCTTATGAGGTAGAACATTGCAATTGTGAAGTTGAATTGATTAGTATCGTATTAGTTGGTCAGTATGTAGAAAATATATTTTCATTTTGTTTATGTCAGGATGTGTCTACTCCATCACTGCATCACTGACTGCGCTGACACGACTGTTTTCTCTTTTAAAGTAAAGAAATCAAACTGCTGATGAACGAGCTGGACGAGGAGAAAAGGATCCGCTTAACTTTACAGGTGAGAAACCACAAGATTAACTTTGAATTAGTCTCACGCTCTACAACACCAGACTGGAACAGGTGAACGTGCTTTCTGGGTTTATTTTGCGCTGTTTTGTTGCAGATGGAGATTCAGCGTATGAAGAAGCACATGTCCAAATGAGTGAGATGTTGTGTTTGACAAAACGAGCCATGTTTAAAGATGCTGTTGTGCACAGATAAGAATATGACCTCCTACCTATGTGAAAATATGTATAGAATATACATGTATGAGGTATTCTTTTTGAAGAATTAAAAAAAATGTATTTTGTGCTAGAATTGTCATTTATTTTCCGTCGATAAAACTCACACTGCTGCCTACACCTTAAGAGTTATATGAACAATGTTTGTATCGACACATGTCAACCACAAAGTGGCGCTATTTTTAGTTCTATAACATCCATACTATTCACTGCACGTTCATAAAACCACATGTCCATGTGTTTGTGGAAACCTGCTGAATCTGCTGACATAGGCCACGCCCATTTCTGTCTTGAGCTTGGATACATATTTTTCTGTGTGACTAAAAATAGAGGGTTTAGTATTTTAGAATTTTTTTTCTGTGAATGAAAAGTGCAGTTATTAAAATAAGAGTAAAATATTTGATAGAAAAATTATTTAGTTGATTATCAGTTAGACTGCTGAATAAAATTTAAAACAATAAATCATTATACACTAATAAAATGTTAAATGTTTTAAATACTCTGTGACCCACAATGATTTCTAAACGTGAGCATGAGTGTCTGATTTTAAAGGTTCAGTGTGCGGCATATAGCTAAAACATGAAATATAAAATATATATACAGATATTTTTTACCTGAAAATAAAAATGGTTGTCTTCATTATGTAGAACACAGTGTTATGTGTCAATGTCTCTGCCCGCGGCCATTGGTGATCAGCTGTACTATGAAACTTCACTCAGATTCTACTAAAATCATATCCATATATATTATCTATAAAAGGCATAATATACATTTTTACATCACATTCAATGTGTCAGTAAATGTTCTATATTTGGCTGCAGGCTCTGAGTGTTTTGGTTTTGGCTCTCGGCCTCAGAAGCTGGACTCCTCACAGGGAATGGGAGTGAACGTCACCTCCTTGTTCTCCTCCAGCACCAGGTCATATCTGCACAGAGGCCTGTAAGGCAGAAAGCACACCGTGTCATCGGAGCTGTGTGAGCTAAAGGTCAAAATAGGTCAAATCGACAAAGGACAATGCATGCAGGTAAACATGAGAAGGATCAGGTGTTGCTCACTTTTCCTTGGACTGCAGACGCGTGAGACGGATTCGTAGAACTCGCAGCTTGTATTTGGGCTTGAGGATGTTCCCGGTGGAGAAGGTGATGCTCACCGTGTCCACCGACTCACTGTCTTTGTCGAACTGAGCGAAGAGCTTGAGCTCTGTGTACTTTTTGAATTTTGACGGTTTACTGGTACAGGAAAACACACGCGTCACTCAGAGGAAGAAGAGACAAACAAACAGACACATCGTGTGATGGAGGAGGAGACAGGACTCACTGGTTAATCTTTGCCGTCGCTTCTGTCGCGTTTTGATGAAGTTTAAAGGTCAGGTATCCGGACTGAGTGTTTGTATTCCATGTCACCACATCCACTGTGTATCCTGAAGCTAAGAGAAGACAATAAACACATATTTTAGATTTTCTTATATTAATATCATATCAAAGAATTATCCCATACTATACTATACTATACTATCTATTTTAACTATCGAATTACATTATACTACATCACATCATAATGTATTCATCTTATATATCTTTATTATTTATCATTATTATCTTATCATACATACTACACTATGCAATCCTGTTCATTTTAATCATATTATACTATATCAAATTATATTCTATTATATTACATCAAATGATATCATATTGTCGTGTCATGTCATCTTCTACCGCTTATCCCGTGGTCTGGGTCGCGGGATATTTCTACCAGTATGCACAGGGGCTTTTTGGAGGGTATTAGTGTCAGGGCCAGTGACCCCCTCATAGTATATCATAGTATATCATATTATTAGACATAGCCTATAGTCAAAACTAGATCAGGCGAGACCTGAGTTGAATCG
>JAFBJT010105977.1:0-30687 GCA_016785325.1 Chascanopsetta lugubris | reverse complement strand
GGGGGGGGGGGGGGGGGGGGGGGGGCATGTGCCTTGTTTATATTACCAAATTCTCGCGTTGTATGAAAAGTGATTTGATTATTTTTAAGCTTGCACAGAACAACTTAGTCTGTGCAGTGAAGGTCCAGTGTGTTAGATTTAGGTTGTTAAATGATATTGAGACACTGATGATTTTTGTGTAATATATTTTAGTTCGTTAATTATGGTTTTCATTATTCTAGAAAGGTCTTTAAAGTAAACTTGAGACTAGAATAAGTTCTTCTATAAACTTGGAAGTGAAGAGTGATGTGATGGGTGTTTAGCTGAGACATGCAACCCCACCACTAGATGTCACTTAATCCCCACTAACTTTACCTTTCATGCTGAAGTGATGCAAACAATTGCCCTAAACATAGTTGTTTTCTATTTTTTAAGTAAAATGCCTAATCATCACTTAACATAAAGGTCCTGTCATTTTAAACAAAATATATGGAAGCATTTGTCAGATTTTGTCAGATTTCTTTTTTGTTGTTGTTGTTTAAAAAATGTTTTGTATCTAACTTGTACTTTTAAGTCAACTTTCCATCTCATGTACTTTGACAGATTTCTTTGTTTGACTGAAAAGCTTCAGCAACAATGTGTTGACATGGGGAAAATATACAGGCTGCTTGCCAGATTGTTATTTTGTTCTCCCACCACCAGAGGGCATCTCTTCCCTACATATCCTTTGACTCCAATGATAGAAAAATAAAATGGCAAATTAATAATTATAGATCCTCTTATATTCAAATCCCCATAAAGTTTATAGAAGAAACATTAGTTAAAATGAGATCATAGTGCAGAAACAACAAAAACCTATTTTATATTATTACAATAAACATTCCATTATACCATGTTGATAAGTGTACACAAGTTGACTTTAATGTAATTGTCAGGGCAAAGTGAATGCTGTTTAATTGTGTCTCATTAGCACCTAGTGTAAGTGCTTTATTTAAAAAGTAATTGTTATTATGTTCACAATTATTATACGTGGTTATTATAGTTGTTATTTTTTTATATATTGTTGTTGCTGTTATCATTATTATTATTTGAAAACTCTACAAGTGTTTGAACCAGTGGCTTCATTGAATCTATACAGCAAACCCACTAAATAATAAATGGACATCAGCTTAAACTCTGTTTCATTGTCAACACATTGCTCTCATTCTGTCTTATCAAACACACACCTTGTCAACACAATGTACACACACACACACACACACACACACACACACACACACACACACACACACACACACACACACACACACACCCACATCCATCACATTGCACACCGTGTGTGTGTTTCTGCCACAGGGAAAAGGAACAGCACCTTATCTGATGTATGCAAATTTTTATGGCTCTATGTGACTCTGGGTGGAGGAGAACAAGTTAGATGCCTGTGGTGAGGAGGAGGAGGAGGAGGAGGAGGAGGAGGAGGAGGAGGAGGAGGAAGGAGGAAGGAGGAAGGAGGAGGAGCCCAGAAGTGTGAGGTACTATACCCACAACTACTGTACCTGGAAACACTTGACACTTCAGGGAAGTGTAGTGGGACTTAAACTCCCGACTCAGAGGGACGAGGACACAGACAGAGACACAGGTACGTGTTGGCTTCTTCTCTTCACAGACATGTGTTGACGTTACAGAGAGAGAGGGAGGCTGTAACCTTATACCTGCTTATCTACCGGTTATGCTGCAGCTGACACGTCCCGTAGGAAACATGTCCCATCTGTCAACTGCAGCTGCACACACACACACACACACACACACACACACACACACACACACACACACACACACACAGAGAGAGAGACACACTCACTGTCAGTGTGTGTGTGTCTGTGTGTGTGTTTTTTAACAGAGTTTGACAGTTTACTTCCAGTGTTCATGGAACTGTGCAGCACTCCTTCCTGTAACTTTAATACACAGTCACAGGTCTCTATGTGCGCTCTTCTTTGTTGGTTTCTCACTCAAGTATAAAATAACCGATGGTTACGTGACAGGAAATGTGCCTGGAGCCTTTTTGTGGGTTTAACTCTGACGGGCAACAAGCTGCGAGATGATGGTAAGTGTCAGGGAAGTGTTGAGTCACTGGTTAACTCGTGATACTATGCAACACAGATGCCAAGATTATGTTGATTTCACAATCCGGTGACTGTGTGATAATCAGAAAACATCGAAATGTAATCAGATGAGGTTATATAAATGAACACAGATATGGGTTAGAAGACAGGATGGATGTGACAAAGGACACATGCTAAGACAAAACAATAAATAAATAATTACAAGTCTGAAATATGTTGTCACTGCTGATACACGGCATCGTTCCAGTGTGACCAAGACCTGGCATTAGTCCAAACTATTGTGCAATGTTATGTTTTCACGTTTAAATTTGATTGGATCGTCTGCTGGGGGCCAGGCGCTGAATGTTTGGCACCCATGGCCTACATTACATTCTTCAAATGTAAATATGTACAGGGTTTGTACAGATAAGTATTAATATGTGCTCTGTCGTCTGATGGAGTGGAATCGGTTGCATAAGGTCGAATGGAAACAAAGAGAGGGAGAGAAGATGTAAAAGTGATAGATAAACTCTTTATTGAATCCCATGGTGGAAGCACGCGTGGTTAGAAGAGTTCGGTCGGAAACGCATTACAAACAATGAGTGAACACATAGACTCAAATATACACTTGAATGCATCTTATGAGAATGACACAGCACAACTCAGAATCCCCCGCGCTGCAACAGTGTTCCCTGGTTTAACGTCACTTCATTCTTCCCCCAGCAGATGAACCTCATCCAGACGAGGAGATAAAACCTTTCACGATCACAAGACGTCCAGATGCTCCATCATGGATCAGGTACTTCCCCTCCAGAGCTCAGCGTCAGACCTGCTGGAAGCCGACAGCGAGGAGCTGCAGCTCCGCGTCGACTCCTTCAGGAAACTGGGCTACTCGTCCCAAGAGGTCAGGTCGGCCCTGAGGAAGCTGGGCCTGGCCACCGACACCAACTCCGTGCTGGGGGAACTGGTCCGGGTCAGGACCAGCTCCCCCGGCGCGTCCGTCTCCAGCGGCGATGAGCGGAGGACGGCACAGAAGGACCCGCTCCTGCCCCCCAGCTGGTCCCTGGGAGCCCGGACGTCCCCGCAGCAGAGGAACTCGGAAACAGAGCTGAGGCCGGTCGTCATCGACGGCAGCAACGTGGCCATGAGGTAAAGAGTCAATCAGTAACTGGAATCGTCATTTGTCCTTTTCGGCCGTGCTGTGTTTGCCGCTCTCTGTGTACACAAGGATGTGCGGCGTCCGGCCGACAGTAAAATACCTGTAAAATAACACGTTTGAAACTCACATCCGTGTGCCTCTCAACTCTGACCCTGACTCATGCCGCACAAAGGACGAGGAAGATGCAATGTTTTTTTAAGGAGGCTCACCGCCCGCCCTGCCTATGCATGTTTTTGCAAAGGCAGCTGCTGCAGTATGCAAATTCTCCAGACACACCCTTAAGGTGTCCACCTCAAAAGACACTCGAGTGGAGCACGTGTCCCTCTGGGTTAGTTATCGCCTGGGGGAAGTCTCCGCCGGGTTTTCAACTGACGTGAGCCCTCGATCGAATCCGATGCGCGATAGCGATGAGCTCATTTCCCTCTCCTCTCATCCTCTGTGCTTCGCAGCCACGGCAACAAGGAAGTGTTCTCCTGCAGAGGGATCCAGCTGGCAGTCAACTTCTTCCTGGACCGAGGTCACGGCACCATCACGGTGTTTGTTCCCACTTGGCGCAAAGAACAGCCCAGACCTGATGCCCCCATCACAGGTAACCATGCCGGGACGAGGCCGGCACGCAGCCAACAGATATTTCTTTGTGAGAGCAGGAACTCTTACTGTCTTCATGGCTTAATCAAAAAAAATAATAAAAAAAATACCTCAACTCATTTTAACCTCTTAAAGGTGCAGTGTGTACGATTTGGTTACATCTATTGATGAGGTTGTATGTTGTAAACATCAGCCCACCCTTTTCTGCATGCAGGAGAGCCTATGGTGGGCCTCGGTTTTCATTGAAACTCAAAGGATGTTTAGGACGTCCACTCTAAAACATGGGGGGACATAGGGAGGACCAGCCCCCTCATGTAAATATACATTAAAGGTGCAGTGAGTAAGATTTCAGTGACTTTTGTCACTTCTCAAAACATTACAAAACAATGGCACACTGACATGTCACCAAAGTCGGACACACTGCACCTTTAATGGGCTCATTTCAAGGTAACGGAGAAAAACAACACATTGAGGTGATTAGGAAAATGTCAGTACCTTCCGTTCTACCCATAGGAGAGACAAAAATGGGCGAAATCGTACACACTGCTCCTTTAAAGGAGCCGTACGCTGACACGAACTGAGCACGTGAGCCTGTTCCAGCGGTGACACAAATTCAAATCTATGATCCCGAAAGCAAAAACAGCGGATCGTCGCCTCACAGAGAGACAAAGGGCCTCGGGGCAACCTGTTCGGTTCTGCGCCGAGGCGCTTCCTCGTCTGACTTTTCCAGCACATTCCATAATAATCTGCGGCTCTGAGCGAGCTCAGTCCATCGCGCCCATTCGCAAACACCGAGGAGAGGAGCACAGGCATGTCCCTGCACGTCACACATGAGGAAATGCTGCAGCAGGGCTGGATGTCACCCAACGCGCTTTCAAGTGACATCAAGTCACTCAGGTCCTGATTTGATCAAAGGCTCAATCGTCACAGGCGACATGTTTTCATGCCACACTCGTTCCGTTGACCCCGAGCCAGAGAAGACACACAGTCCTCTGACTGCCCCGATAGGATATACACTCGCGAAACACTCACGTACTCGCATACTGTGTTCGGATCGGCCTCCTCCACTGTTGCACTGTCCCAACTAGATGTGATGTTAAAGGCATGCGGGGATTCCTCCCCTGAGCTGTGCAGGAAATTAAATGATTTAATTGTCACATATAAACTTTGATATTGCCGCAGGCTCGGTTACATTATCACGGAGCCTGAAAATGAGGATATGTCCAACGAGCAAACAAAGTTATATGACCGACAAGTGATTTATCAGTCATCTAAAACACTCGCTTGGTAATAAACTTCATGAGCTCTCTCTCTCTCTCACACACACACACACACACACACACACACACACACACACACACACACACACAAGCTACAAAATTGTAGCTTCCATCCCTTTCTATAAGCCTCTGTAACAGGGGTATCAAACAAATGGCCCACGGGCCAGAACTGGCCCGTGTTTAGATTTTGAGTATTTTGTTTACATTCACTACTTGTACTTTTTGTCGTTAAACAAAGGGAACCTTCATGCTTTGATCTTACTGGTCCAGCCCACTTGGGATCAAATCGGGCCATGTGATTTTCCGTCAGGAAAATAAAAGGGGAGTCGATTTCCAGGACTGATTCCACTCAGCGCCCGGACACAGGCTTTTTTTTTCCACAATGAATATTAAATGGCAGGAGTTGGCTGAAGACACTTTGGTTAAACATTTATTCTATACCCTTCAGCACCGTGCAGATAATTCACCAGGAGGAGCACCATGCGGTTCTTAATCACGCCAAAAGTTAAAAGTTCCCCTCACTGACTCGCTACAATCAACACAATCTGATTAGTGGTTCAGTCACAGCTCGATCCTATAGTTCCAGGGTTTAGCATTTAGGCGACACAACCGTTGGACTCAGAAAAGTACAGTTCATACTGTGGATGTCTGTGAAATATGATCCTCCAACAGTTCCCACCGTGTGATAGCGCCTGTGTGCGCGCTGTCAAATGCATGGTGCAACACGAGGTTATGAAAGAGGGGTCGGCCCACATTATGCTGTGTACCCATGATAGCAGCGAGTGCGAGAACTGATGAAATGAGGAAATGATTTCCTGTTTCCATTCGCGATAGCGCTGTGGCAGCGGTGTAATATAATACTATACAACATGTCTCACTCCTGAGTCATCGTGGTTTCAGGGTGGGTTCAAACAGTCCAGAACATTCCTCATATGACATACGAAGCTGTTGATAAAATCTGTACATCTATACATCCTGTTTTAAACCAGTGAAGCGTATCTCGCCCGTATCCATGCCGACGACAGCAACAACAACAACAATAACAAGCACGGCAGCTCTATGTGATCTATGAAGAATCTTCCATCCTTTTCATACATCGTGGCTTGGTAACAGTGCCGGTTTGGGTGGAGTAATCCGAGGGATCTGTTTTCAGCCCCGCGAACAAGGAAGTGAAAAATCAGCCCATAGTCATTCCTGGGAAAGCCCCATCAGGAAGTACAGCTGTGTTTTTACTCCCACACCTTGTGCAGTGTGCAGCGCAGGGTGAAGTTAAGTGCTGACAATCATCTACAGTCGAGGGTTAAGTGAAGACAGACACAGGCACTTCGAGTGAGAGGAGCTGCCGAGTGCTGGTGACTAGAATAGAATAGAATAACATGTAATGTATAAACCTATATATATATATATATATATATTTATGAGTTAAAGGTGCGGTGTGTACGATCTGGTGACGCCTAGAGGTGAAGTTGCTTGTTGAGTCCATCACCTCACCCTCAGCCTTTTGAGCAAGCAGGAGAAGCGATGGTAGATGTTTAGTACGTCCACTTTTACTACTGTAAAAACATGGCGGCTCCCATAGAGAGGACCCGCTCCTCATGTAAATAAACATGAATGGGCTCATTTAAGGGGAGGTGGATAAGAAAATAAATGATTTAGGTGATAGTAAATCAATTAAAATATCCGTATGTA
This sequence comes from Chascanopsetta lugubris, assembly GCA_016785325.1. NCBI lineage: Eukaryota > Metazoa > Chordata > Actinopteri > Pleuronectiformes > Bothidae > Chascanopsetta > Chascanopsetta lugubris. The sequence continues at coordinate 23,890 of JAFBJT010105977.1, read as the reverse complement.
ACTGTTTTGTAATTTTTTAAGAGGTGACAAAAAATGACGGAAAATCTTACACACTGCACCTTTAAATATACACTCATACATACACCTGCATCGCACGGCAAAAAGCAACCATCAATCAATCAATGCTCGTGTTGTGTTTCCATTCAGATTTACGGTAGAGTCATAAGATGTCGTGTGCATAGAGGTTGTTATGATGTTGTTATGTGATGCCGTCGGTGAACTCTGTGATTGATCGCTGGTGAAGTCATTTGTGGTCGTTGATGATTACCCATGTATATCGTGTTACATAACACAGGTACACACCAAGTGTGCATCTTTAACAATGACACCACTGCGCCATATAGAAAAAAAAAAAAAGGCTCATGACCCGTATATGATTCTTTGCATTTCCAGATCAACACATCCTGATGGAGCTGGAGAAACGTAAGATCGTGGTCTTCACGCCGTCGCGGCGAGTCGGGGGCAAGCGGGTGGTCTGCTACGACGACCGCTTCATCGTCAAGCTGGCGTACGAGTCGGACGGCGTGATCGTGTCCAACGACACCTACCGCGACCTCCAGGGCGAGAGGCCGGAGTGGAAGAAGTGCATCGAGGAGAGGCTGCTCATGTTCTCCTTCGTCAACGACAAGTAAGCGGCCGGTCAGTAGTCCAGGCTTGTGGGCGGAGCTGTGGTAGCGGACAATTTCAACGCACTGGGCCTTTTGTCACGTCTAAAACATATTACAAAACAATCACATACTGACATTTTCTTGAGTACATAATCATGTAAATGTATTATTTTTTTTCCATGATCCTAAAATGAGCCCATTAATGTATATTTACATGAGGAGTGGGTCCTCCCTACGGAGGCCGCCGTGTTTTTACAGTGGTCAAAGTGGACGTACTATAAACATTATTTGAGTTCACATGACAACGGAAGTCTACCATAGGTTCTCCTGCATCTGGGTACCACGTGCAACTCCACCTCTGGATGTCACCAAAATCGTACACACTGCACCTTTAATAAGAGGGTTTTTGGTTTGGTCCTGCAGGTTCATGCCCCCCGATGACCCTCTGGGCCGTCACGGCCCCAGTCTGGACAACCTCCTGAGGAAGAGGCCTCTGCCCACAGAGACAAAGAGACTGCTGTGTCCTTACGGTGAGACACTGCCTGCAACAAAGATGTTCATCGTCCGTTCGTGCGCCACGTTGTCTTGTCAAGTGTCTAATGTTTGCATTTTGTTCGCCCTCAGACAAAAAGTGCACTTACGGCATCAAGTGCAAGTTCTACCATCCGGAGCGAGTCAACCAGTCGTACCTGTCCTTGGCCGACGAGCTCCGAGAGAAAGCGCAGATCTCTACCGCAAAGGAGGAGAGAAACGTCAGGTCGTCGCTCAGATGGCTTCAGTCTGATAGCGGACCGGCTCCGAGCTCTCACGACTCGAACGCAGAGCTGGCTCGAGACAATCAAAGCGAAACCAAGCTGCTGTACTGGGAGGATCCCCGGAAAACTCCCCTGTCACGTCCGGCCCACAGTCAGACGGACTGGCCCGGCCTGCACTCGTCTGCGCCCGGTCATTACTACGCCAACGTGTCCCACGAGTACATGGACTCGGGCTTCGGCTCGTTCGAGAGTCACTTCTCCGACAACTCGCACAGTAACTCCCTCAGGCTCAGGTCCCTGGCAGGACACACACAGTCCTGCAGCTGCTGTTCTCCCTCCGCTGCTCCTCCTCACCAACACCAGCGACAACAACAACAACAACAACAACAACAACACCATGGCAGCCTGGACCGTCAGCCCGGCTACCCTCACATGTTCCCGCCTGGCGTGCCACAACAGCACAACCTCCCCGGCTCTCTCCAGTACAGCAGCGTCCCCCATCTCCAGCACAGCTACTGGTCAGATCCCTGTCAGGGGCTTCCCCAAGCCAGGACAACGTGCAGTCTCCCCTCCTCCATCCCTTCATCGCAATCCCACAACTCATTCTGTTCCTACAAAGGCCACGACTACCACCCCTGGGCTCAACAACAACAACAACAACAACAACAACAACAACAACAACAACAACAAGCCTTTGACCCACAGAGGATGGAGCTCCGCAAGAAGCTGTACGCCATCTTCAACCCACATCAGGTGGACACGGTCATGGAGATGTTCCCTCATCTGATGGATGCGGAGAAACTGGCGGCAGAGATCCTCAACATGAAGAACCAGAGGGGGATATTCTGAAATCCAGCTTTAAAGGTGCATCGTGTAGATTTTGTTTGGAGCGATACTGATGGCAGTGTGGTGACACCCTCACTGTAGTACTGGGCTGGGAGGGAGTTTCGACAAAAACAAGATAATCACGCTAATAAAGATAAGAGTGAGATAGAAAGAGAAAGAGAGAAATAGAGACAAGGCAGGAGATGGATGGACGAACAGAGAAAGAGGGCGAGAGAGAGAGCGAGAGAGAGAGCGAGAGAGAGAGCGAGAGCACGGGCAGCTGTGAAACTGTTGCCAGGCGCCAGTGACCATGTGGTTTTCACTCAGTGGGGCTGTATGTGAGTGAAACCTCTGGACCTCTTCTCAGCACAGCCACCGGGTGAAACGTCCACAGAATGTGTGAGGGAGCAGACGTGAGCACACAGCAGCAGATTGGGGGCCACGCTGTGGGCCGGCGGACATGTGGATGATGTTTGTGAGGAAAAACCACATCATTTCATCTTTTGATGTGAAAGAAACGCTGATAACAATGTCGCGGGTTTGCAGTGGTGAGAGCCAACTGAGGTGTTGGTGTGCTGTAAACAAATGATCGGATGTAGCAGAGACATGTTAAGTCCTGCCCCTGGCTGCTGCACCGCTCCCCATCCGAATGCTGTGGAGAGTGAACATGTCTGAGTGCAGAGTCCGATGATGAGTCATGCCGAGGTGAAAGTCGAGTTCCAATTCTCCACACGCAACTCCTCGTGTCTGAAAACAACTTTTGACATTGTAGTCAAAGGTGACATCATCCATGTTTTGGATATTTTTTTCAAAGAATTACCTCTAGAGCTTAAATAGCAGCGAGAGTTTCGATTGTTGATGCATATTGTGTCAGACGTGTTGTATCCCTGAGTTCTCAAGTGACGAGGAAATGGCTCAGTAAAGTATTTCTCATTCTTTCATTTGCATCCAGAACAGCCCGCTGTTCAGTGTTATCTCTGTCAGGTGTTGATTTCAACATGGCCCGTGTGTTGATTCATCATCATTCATCCCGACTTGAAAAAAAACAACAAGGTATTTACAGTAATCTGTGATCCAACAAGGAAACTGAGGAGGAAGAAAACGCTGACAATGGTGGATGGAATGAAGGTGGCGTGTGTCATCGCCTGTTTCCAATAAACCAGTGTCCACTCATCTTTGTGTTACTGTGAGACTGATGATGATATAAAGATGATATGGAAATAATGTTCTCTCAATCACATTGGTACATTGTAACATAAACTATAAGTATGTACATGTCATGTAAATAAACCTGTCAGATATCATCTCTCCTTTAACGTCATTTCCGTTTCTGATTCCATTTTTTTTATACAGTTTGAATTCATTTACAATCATATCCTATTAATGCCTGGTCCAATTAATTTTTTTTTTCTGATTCAATGTTCATACTATGCCTTTACTTCATAACATTACTGATTCATTATTGTGCATTTGTATGGAATTCAATATTCATATTAATGCACCTTGATAAATTACTATTTCATCATGTTAATTTTGGGTTCCATGTCAGATTCCATGTTTATAGTCTTATCTAATCGTATCTAATCTAGTCTCATCTAATAGTATAGATGCCTCTTAGTTCGTGCTTTGCACCCACGTTATTTACCTTGCATAACTACTCCTACTTTTATTCTAACATATATATATATATATATATATATATATATATATATAGTATATATATATATAATCTAATGCTGTAGTATAGCCTCCAGGCCTGAGTGGCGCTGTAGCGCTGCCACAGGCATACACCAAAAACAGGAGAAGACACGGAGCATGCGCACCAAACTAACACAATACGAAGGGGAGGTAGAAGAAGACGGAGAAGAATGTGATGATGATGATGATGATGATGATGATGGCGGTAAAGAATACGCAAGCGAGAAAGGAGGCGTTCGTGTGGACTGATGACGAAGTAGAACTTCTGTTCCGGGACACGTTGGACTACAAGTAAGCCGCCATTGTTGTTGTTGCTGTTGTTAGTGGTGGTGGGTCAGCATGTGGGTGAAGGGAGAGAAGTGTGAAAGATGCGTATCGGTTTGTTCAGACGGATACGATACCACGAAGCTTTCATTTACATTTTAAAAAGTGTTAAGTTTGTCCATTCTTGGCTACTGTTAACTATGGTAAAGTGTAACACGGCTGCTGTCACAGAGAGGACCCGCCCCCACTGTAAATATAAAGGGCTGATCTGAAGGGTTATGAAAACAGGTGATTCTAAATACACTTTTTTAAATTGTCAACACACGATTGACACTCTCCAGAATGAATGAGAGATAGAGGAACACACCGTTGCCTCCCTGTCGGTTTGCATCATCACATATTCATATTGCTTAAAAGTCCTACCAAATTTCACAAGTGCACAAACGTTGCAGACAACACATCATGTTTTTCCTACTGCAACAGGAAGAGGGAGGAACACGCACAACAGACTGAATACATCATGCATATTCAGTTTCTACGGTCAAAGTGCCAAATAATAAAATGTGAATTTTATGTGTAAATCAAGTTATAATATCCTGGTTGGTTGTTGTAGCATGTGTTGATGTAAGCACGTCTGAGGTGGAGGCATTTAATGGTCAAATGCGTGAATCTTTACATTTCTATAAACATGTATGGTGTTTCTATGAATGTTGAATCACATTCAGGATGAAGCCCTTGATATTTACATTGAGAGAAGCTGCCATGTTACACTAACATGTTGATACAGTTTGCTTTTGGAGTTTTAATCCAACATGTCTGGAGGGAGAGGCTCCAACATGCAACTGCACCATTACATGTCACTAAATCCTACACGCTGTACCTTTAAGTCTCTAGGTTTGTAAATATTACGTTACATTAAGTGGGAAAAATATTCCTCTGTGTGTTGAAATTGTAATTATTATTATCTGGATTGATGTTGTGATGTTGTGCTTTCTTAACGTTGGACCAACACACCCTGATAAATATTAATAAATTGCCGCGGCATGGAAACAGGACCCAGTCTGTGTAATCTGCTCCGCCCTGCTTGGGCTCTGACCCAGAAGTTGAGTGGCAATAAATGCATGTATGTTGGAGTCTTCTGCCTTTGGATGAACATCAAAACTACAACCACGCAACATGGTCACTGGGTTGGTTGGTTTGTTCATGCAGGGTCTGTGATGTCGTAAGTAAACAGTCACCCACTGTCGATGAATCAGTTCCCCTTCTGTGCCTGTATCGTTTGCACAGAGGGGTTTGAAAGTGATCAGCAGAAGTCTGAGACGTCTGTAAGAACAGTTTGTATTAACTCAAGTCTTAACTTGTGTCTTCCCCTGCAGGAAGTTGTAAGTGAATATTTCTTAATCCCCTTGAAAAACCTCTCTGAGAGATGTACTCGATGTTTTCAGCGCACGGTAACCTGACCTAGTTCTTGTTGTTGACCTTGGGCCTGTGGTTCACTCGAACATATTGTTTTACCATTTTGGGTCAAAGTTTGAATAAACACAGAGGAAAATGATGTTGTTCTGAATTAAACCTTTGACCTGTTTGTCTGTGTGTGTGTGTGTGTGTGTGTGTGTGTGTGTGTGTGTGTGTGTGTGTGTCCCGTGCTCAGATTTGTTTTCCACCAGCCACAGGTTTGACTGTAAAGTGGAACAATCTTCACTTTGTGTTTCGAATGTTTACAAATCATTGGCTGTCCTGTGCGAGGGGAGAGGTCAACCACAGACTCTTCCTGTTGCTGTTACTGATTAGTCTTTATACTGCTGACCTGTGAATCTATATCTGTGTTCTTAGTGTCAGGAAATGCAAGTCTGTCTGTCATTGGTGTGTGTGTGTGTGTGTGTGTGTGTGTTTCAGATTGCAAGACCAGCATCAGATGGGCAGTCACTGGGTGGCAGTTGCATCCTCGACCCTGAGCCAGATCCCTGACTGTGCAGATATAGGTCAGTCACATTCCTTTTTTTTGGCAACTTATTTATTTATTTATTTATTTATTTATTTATTTATCGACTTCCTTTAACAACAAAGGTGACACCCATATCTAGTAAATGCTGAATCGTGCATTTTGCTGAATACAGACTTTTTGTTCCTCTTTCCTTCACATGACATCGGCATTTTTTAGGGATTAACTGAATTAATTAAACTCATCTCTGGAAAGAATGAAACTCCAAACCTCCTCCATCATCATGTAGATAGTGTAAATGTTTTTTATCTCTGGAAAACAAACAAAAGTACTGGACATATTCCTTTGAAAGATAAACTGATGTCCAAAGGATTCAATTCATCATCATGTTTTATTGTGTTTGTTTTTTTTCTTCAATCACCATCCACCACCTTCCCCACTCCCCCTGCCCCTCAAGCTAGGCAGCACCTGGTTTTGACATGTGCTCTGTTTGCTTAGCGTGAGGCCCCTCACTTGAATGTCAGAGACAGGAAGAGAAATGTCTTTGCAGTTCCACTTAACAGGTTTTTTACGACTACAGTTGACATGCGCACTTCAAGTTATTTTTTGTTTCTCTGCTCTCATTTTTGGAATTCTGCCTCTTTCATGCATGAGAGAAGATTACGCTCTGTAGTTGTAATGTTACTCTCGTCCCAAGCTCTGAATAGTGTTGAAATGAAACTTATCGTCTTTATCGTAACTAACAATGAAACATATGATATGTCAGGGTGAACCAGCAGCATACATGCTTTTTTACACTCTGATAAAAAAAAAAATTACATGATCATATTATAACTTATAACATCCATGACTGTGTTTCTCCATTCAGTTGCTCCTCTGTAGTTCTTCGTGTATTCCTCTCATTCCCAGGCCATCAGTAGTTTGTGGAATGGTACGAAGGCACCATATCCAGGTTTGCTGCAAAACACACACAAATGAATTGAAATATTCAAGGTGCAGGGTGTAGAATTTGGAACACAATGTTTAGAAATATCTTGAGCATATAATGATAATAATTTGTTGTCATTATAATGATAATCATGATATTCTTTATTCGTATAGCACTTTTTGAACTGTAATTCTTCCCAAAACAATAAAACAATACTATCTTTTGAAACTTTCTATTTTTGTCAAACCAGACACTGGCCTTCTGTATATTTTTTTAGATTCTAAAAGTCATGATATAGACTCTTCCAGTGGGACATTATGCATTGGATATTCAGTTGGCTGCAATGTCCAACTTCACCACACATGTCACTAGACTTTACACACGGATTCTTTAACCTTAATAAATTAGGTAAACTTGAGGAAAACTTTGACATTTGCAATTCAGTTTAAAGAGGTCCATTATGTATGTTTAGTGTAACGAAGTCATTATGAAGATGAGATGAAAGGACAACACAAAGGTCAATATTGTCTCTGCTGTTGGAGGCAAATTAGCTCACATCTTCAACATTTGTCATTTGCGTTTGTCAGCTGCACCATAGACTGAGATTTGCATATCAAGCTCTGTCACTGAAAGTGCTCAGGATTTACTCAAGTATGTCTGGAGGCCACGCTGGGCCTGCTGTGCCATTGTTTCTGCGAAGATACAAACCCTGTTTGTTTATGTCAGGGGTTTTTATCTCGCATTTTAAGAATCACAGTTGAACAACAAATGTTTTGCAAAGGCCTGAAGTGGCGACATTTAAGTAACTCAGCGGGGATTCATGAGTGGAACGGTCAGAAGTAGGTTGTATCACAGCGAAGCAGCACCGAGCAGAGTCCCAATAGAAACGTTCAACAAGCTCCGTGTGGCTTTGGATCGGCCCAGTAAGGAAATGAGATCAGTTACCATTCAAAGTAGCTGTGTCCCCTGTGGCTGCCTCCCTGCAGTCCATGATCAGGTGTCTGCAGCTCCACGCCAAGGTGGAGATCTGGCTCCCCCTGCAGGTGGCCGAGGTAACGGATGGTCCCCGTGCTGATGCGTCCGGACTGGAGCATGATCCTGACCTGGTGACCCAGCTGCAGGTCCATGGCGGAGTGGGGCACGAAAACCCGGTGAGGCCCCGGTGAGGAAGACCTCCATGATCTGACACCGGAGGAAGAGGAGGAAGGTTAATATTGATTTGTTTGTTTCAACAACAAAAGGCCCCGTTCTCGTTGTGTCGTGGCTCCTCTAAAGGGTCACAACCCTTAGTTTGGAAATCACTGTTTTTTTTTAATTTCACAGCTCTATAAACATCTGTGATATTACATTATATAGAGTGGATGCATTTTAATGAATCTATTAATGTATAGAATACAATGACTGGATACCTCCCAATTCACATGGCCCACTCGAAACACATGGTGGCACAACATGGTTGCGTTCAAGGACCCGCTACATATATAAAGACGTACAACTCTTGAAATACAAATACAAATAATGTCTTAAACACTCGAGTGATGTATAACAAGAATCTAGGAAAAATGTCTCTATTGTCCATTGTTGAATTTCTAACTATATTTTCATATTCATCAAGGACGTCGGGTACCTGGTCACTGACGATGAGGAGGATGCAAATCTCGACCTCAGTGCTGATGATGCCGATAAGTGACTGTCGGACAAACTGCCAGAGCAGGTGTCGCACCCTCTGTGTTTGAGCGTGTGTCTTGAGAGGCCTGATCACAACAAAACGGTACTTTACAAAAAAAAAAGAAAAAAAGCATTCTTGCATTCAAACACTTGCAATGTATGAAAACCTCTTCGTGAACATCTCCGTCTCTTTACTTGAATGCTCCTCGAACACCTCAGGGTTCTCCAACGCTGAGTCTCCGTGGCTGTCGGATTGGACCACTCTCAGGACTCCAGCCTCACAGGTCAGCTGAGGAGACAGAGGTTAGTTACTATCAACAAAGTCCTAAACACAACCACGCACACTCGCATGTGCGTCCACACACCTGGTTGTGTAGTTCTTCCTGTTTCCTCTGCAGCTCCGCGAACCTCCGCTCCCATGACACCCTCTCGCAGGCCACCCTGGTCTTCAGTGACAGGATGTCTTTCTCAGCCCTGGTCAGTCTTTTGTCCAGACCGGTGGAGCGGTCGGGACTTCCTGGTATGGCTGCAATGGCTTTACTTTCAAAACCTGACAAAGTCACGTGGTCATGGATTCATGATGACCATGTGCACGTACGCGTGTGCATTGTGCAACACATTCGCTGCAGGTGGCAGATAAGAGTTATCTTTATGAATCATATAAAACACATGAGCTGGTTCTTGGTTTTCTTTTTATCGCTACAAACGATATCAGTTGTTTTGTTTTTGATTATTGTCTGGTGTTCACATTTTCTAAACGATTTTAATTACTATTAGTAGTAGTTGTAGTTGTAGTAGTTGTGTTGTTGTTATTGTTATGCTTATTATTGGTATTGTTTTTAACCATTGCCTCGTGTTTCTTGTTCACATATTCTAAAAAAACACTGTCGTTCATCCGCTCATCATCTTAATATGATTATTGGTATAAGAAGTAATATAAGTAGATGTTGTTGTTGTGGTAGAAGTTGTTGGATTATTATCATAATCATTATTAGCTTTGAACTATGCCCTGGTGTTTCTTGTTGTTTACATCTACCAATCAGCCACTGCTATTCATTCATTACGTCATCATATTATTATTAATAGTATTAGCAATAGAGGTGTAATAATAGTAGTAGTCGTTGGTGTAGAAGGTTAGGGTTAGTTTGAGTATAGCATAACCAATGCTATTATAGCATAAAAACATTTAGATAAAGTCTATAAAAATCAGTAGTTAAGAATAGTTTTTTTTTTTATTGATTCTTACCCACAGGAGGTTTCACCTGTCGCCTCGTCCCCTCAGTGACGTGTTTCTCCCTTGGTAAGAATCGGATCGCATTGTACGGGCAGATCTGTAAAGTTAGCACTCGTGACTGATAGTATCGGCACCACAGCATCACCAACAAAACTCGTTTTAAAATGTCAACACCAACAACAGAAACACTCACCCAGAGGAACCTGCAGGTGCACAGGATCCCTTTGAAAGTCCACGTAAACACAGTCCACAGCATGTAAGTCGTCATGCTGGGACATTTTCTGACTGGGGGAGAATGTACTAAATAACTGTTCATGAATTGGAATGGTAGTTGACTTTCTTCTTTAATAAGTGTATTTCTGACTCGGGGGTTTATCTGACTCTGGGTGTTCTACTCTGAGGTGTAATGAGTCCAGAGGATCAGGTGGATGCTGCTAAAGAAAGTAACTGTGTCACCTGTGGGTGGATGCTGCAATCACACAAACACAACAACAACAACAACAGACAGTGAGGACAGGTTCACTCTTAGAAACAAACAGACCGAGCTGCACCGCGTGAAGCGCTCACCTGCAGGCAGGAGGGAGGAAACCGTCCCATGTGGGGTCATATGGAAATGGCGGCCCCCATCCCTGCTTCAAAGGGCCTGGGTCCCGTGGCCGTGCATGCTGATAGAGTGTCTCGCGCAGAGCTCACTGGCCCGCTGCTGCGTATCAGGTCTGTGCGAACCCTGCTGCTGCCAACAACTGCTGGGTCGCTAAATCTTCTCTAATCTTCTTAGTCGTGCGGTTACAGCGTGTAGATGCATCCAGGCTGCTTAATTCGGTCTGCTGAGCCTCCACCATCGACTCTAAGGCTCCACATGTGAACCCAGGTGGAATCGGCCTGTGTCTGCAACCCCGTGACACACTTCACTGGAAGCACTGAGGCAGGGTGACTCACCTGTTTTCTTTTAGAGGGACACTTGTGCTGGAAAGAAAACACGACTGGACGTGACCCTAAATGACCCTTAAGGCCACTAAGGGACGGACGCCGTGACACCTAGTGGTAGGGTTAGATGTTGCAGCTGAAAACCTCTCTCCTCACCCCCTCCTTCCTAACACGGAGGAGAGCCTATGATGGGCTCCAGATATCATTTAATGTTTAATGTCTAATTATTATGTGTTCTACATCTTACATTCGATTTGGCAGCATGTTCACCTAAATCTCACACACAGGGCCTTTAGTCAAACATTTAAAGGAACAGTATGAAGGATTTATTCAACTTTCTTGAAGTTTACAGCGGTGTGTACGTGTACTCCATATTTTGCTGTGTGCAGGGTGTTTCAGTGTGACAACAGTTGGACATAGGGACTGGTGGTTAGTCTAATTAGCTTGATAAAGTAAAATTATTTTCACGACAAATGTGTAAGAGAGGAGGAAAGGCCAACATTTAGTGCTGTGATTACAAACGCCATCTGAAAAATGCTGCATCATGCACCTTTAAGATAAAACCTATGCACACTATAAGATTTGAGGTCTTATAGATTTTACATGAACAAAAAAGAATGCACAAAGTTCTATGTATCAGATCGGCATCTTTAAATCAGTGTGTCTGATTTCTTTGTCAGAGTTTAGTTTATGATTCTTCTCAGTGGGGGGCGCTCTTCACAAACAACGTTTGGAGCAACATGTTTGTCCAAAAATCTGCTGCATCATCGAAACAAAAACACAGCATTTTTTCCCAGGTGATTAGTCACAGAACAAAAGTTTTGGGTTTCACAGTAAAACTGGCTGTTCAAATGAAACATGAGCCTGCAGTTTCTATCTGTGCGTGTGTGTGTGTGTCTGTGTGTGTGTGTGTGTGTTTGCATGTGTGTTCGTGCACGGCTCTTATTATTAACAATAACAGCAATAATCAAGGTATTGTGCGTTTCAATTATTTATGAATCCCTCTATTTGTGTGTCCATCGACACAACTCAAACCCAAATTGCAGCCACAGCTATTATCCATGTATGTGTTTGTGTATCTACATCAGTGTAAATACAACTCTAATATAATTCGGACCCAAACACACCACACACGTTCCCTGTGCTTCCTGCAGCTGTGTTGCAGAAAGGAAGAATTACTGTCACCCAGGTTGCGCAAGTGTCTTTTGTGCCGTGCCCAAGAATTCTACGTCCTGTGGGCCACAAAGAGCTAATTGTAGTGTGTGGGGGCTTTACGGTGGGCAGAGTGCGGGGTCCGATTTCTCATTGTGTCGCACAGAAACCAGAAGGTTCCCTATACAATCAGCCCACAGGGCGCTGGAGTCTCACCTGTGCTCGTGTGAGCCCGCCGAGGCTTAATCCACTCGGTAAATCTTTAATTGACGGCTGCAGGGTTTTAATTAAACTTCATCAAAGCAACCCAACACGACAACTTACAGGAATGTAATATCTTCTTTTATGTGAAGTCAACACACAGGAAAATAGGATTTGAACACCTTTTAATCGCGCAGGGTGTCTTTTAATTTGAATTTATTGCTCAACTTCCCAGTAACCCAGTTCCCCCCCCCCCCCACCCCCCCACCAGAGATGATGACTCCATCAGGTCCAGGGCATCTTTAGACCCACCCAGCAACAGGAGTCTCCTCCTCTTACCCTGGTATAGCTGTGCAGGTGAGAGTTTCCACTTAATACACTGCAGTGCTGTCAGCAGGGAGCGAAGAGGGGGAAAGTGACAGGGAGCAGCAGAGAGAAAGGGAACACTACTGAGAGAGAGAGAGAGAGAGAGCTCATTCACTTCAACCACAGCTGACAGAACAAGCCCACCGAGCACATCACAGGTGAGTGAACTCCAGAGATTTAAATGAATTAAACCTTGACGTTCAACTGTCTAATGATAATGTGTGATACAGCAGGGGGGGGGTTATTCTTGGATGTCTTATAATTCAATATTTCTGTTACAAATTTCATCGGTGTCAATGTAAATGTCTTGTATTTTGACCTGATTTGTCAATTTTCTTTTTTCAAATAACAGTAACCTAATTTCTCACCGTTTTGAATCCGTTTTAATGTTGTTATTTCAAGTTTTTAAAAGACATTTTAATCGTATTATCGCCCTAAAATACTTTTCAGAGTCAGGATTAACCATCACATGAAGAAATGGCCTTTTTTTCTGAAAGTGCTAAATACGCTAATATACGATGATACTGTTGATCGCATCATCCTTGGACTGAGTGCGTGTTGGAGCGAAACAGTTCGAGTCAGAACAACCACAATAGGAGCTGATTGCATCACTATTACAAAGCAGATCCAACTTTACATGTTCACTTCATTGACCCGCGCTCAGCTCATCCTGGGTGACCTGGGTGCCCAAACGGCTTGTGTTTTCAGTTTCCAGGGTGCCGAGCCCTGAGGAGGCCAAGCCGGGATCCAAGGGAGAGGGGAAATAACAAGTTGCTCGGTGCTTCTCCCGAGGGGGAGAGAGGGAGGAACAAACACGTTTTAATTGTGCTCGCAGACATACGACATACGCCAACAGAGGCATTCGTCATAGAACTGGTCCATAGGGTGAATATCCCCAGGAAAAAGAGTCTCTGGATGCTGCTTGAAATGTATTTAATCTTAGTTTCTGTCTCTGTGACTCAAACAATTGTGGGGTCGGTTTCAGCAGAACAATAGCAGGATTGTGAAGGGGAGAGACCACAGATCAAAAGAGCTGCCCAGCTGCATTATAAGTGGTGGCCTGGTCCAATAAAGATGGGTAAACATCTCTGGCCGTGCCCACGTTAGTGCCTGTTCATCGATCCTCATCTTTTGTCTGCGCGCGTATTGCGTCCGTGCTCTGCAGGCACAGATTTATACGCCAGCAACAAAACCTTGTGTACATTCATAGATGAGCGTCCTGCAGCTGTCCATTCACAGTCATTGTGCGCGTGTGTGTGTGTTTTACCCTTTTCCTTTTACCAGTGCTCTAACTGGCATGAATTTATTACAGGTTGGACAAAGAGCTCTGTCCCTCTCTTTCTCCGTGATAATGACGTCCACTACTCTCCTAAAGAACACAGGTATGAGTGTCATTAGTCTTGGTCTCTCTCACACACACACACACACGTTCTGTCTTTTGAACACACCTTGTCCATCAAGTTAGGTCACTTGTTTTTCTACGGGAAATTCTCATTTGTCTCTAAAATGTATTCGCATCTTTGCATTATTAAGGTTTGTAACCTGGGAGAATTATGAAGAGGGAAGCACAGAAGTCATTATAATGTTTATTTTGTGCTAAACTGGAGCAATTCACTCAGCAGAGTGCAGATGTCGTCCAAGGTGCAGCGACACTCTCATCAAACCACATTTGAAATTGTAAATTCGTTTGGATCTTCATCCTTTTACTAAGACGGGGTCAGTGGAGCTTAGAGATACAGCATGTAGGGTTTTTTTGTTTTATATATATTTTGTGGTGTGATGTGGACAACTTACTCGACAAACGGATGTATGCTGTGTATTTCAAATGAGATATTTTACCTTTAAAGGTGCAGTGTGTAAGAATTGGGGACATTATTGATTATGCAGCTGAATAGCCTCCATCACACCTTATCCTTCCTAAGTATGCAGAGGAACCTATGTTAGCCTTCAGATATCATAAATACATGTTTATCTACATAAACATCTACTGTACAAATCTGGTTGTGTAACATGGCTGACCCCATCGAGAGGACCAGCTGCTATTTTGAATACAAAGGGAAAGAATGTCACTTGAATCCTACACAGTGTACCTTCAACGCTGACATCAGCTTACGCTCATTCTTATGACATGCTCAAATGATCGTCATGCAGCCATTGACTCCCCCGTAGAAAGGAGTTGGATGTAGTGGCTAGCTAGCTACCGCAACTAATGTAGCATTCTTCGTGACAATGATTGGCTGGTTGACACAGCAGATTTGCGATGTGAGTGATGTCTTTTAAAAAAATAAATTCAGAGGCATACAGCGCTGAAGCAGAGATGCCAACAGAGCTGTCCTCCCGGCACCCTCTCCTCCACTCGGCTTCAACCAGTAGTCAGATACTACAGGTCGCATAGCTTTCACAAGAGGGCTGATGCGGGGGGGTGGGGGTGTATTGGTTGCAAGTGTGGCCGTCTCTTACTAGATCCTCCAGATTGACTGACACCCACCTTCGAGTTAACTCCGTGTTTCCCGAATTCCCAGGTTTCAGCGGCGTCATGAGACTCCTCCTGTCTGGACTCCTCCTGCCAGCAGTATTAGTGTCGGGTCAAAATACCACCACTGCAGCCATGACTACCACGCCAGCCACCACCTTCACCACCTCCACTATGGTCACAACCATCGCCCCAACCTACACCACCGGAGCCACTTCCTCCCAGTCCTCCAGCACAATCTCCAGTGGCACGGCAGCCACCACACAGTCTGTTATGACTAACACCAACGGCACCAACCCGTCCGCCAACTCCACCACCTCAGGAGGTACAGTAAACACCACCACCACCACCACCACCACCACCACCACCACAGCATCCTCCGGGGGCGGGACAGACACTTCTACCACCCCCGCATCCTCAAACAACACCACCTCTGGAGGCTCAGCACCCAGTAGCACCACCCAGTCTCCCACAGCCACCACCACCCCCACCACCTCAACAGGCAGTGCAGTCAATACATCCACCACCAGCACCCAGTCATCCTCCACCAACACCACCACCTCTGGAGGCACCGCATCCAACAGCACCACCCAGTCTCCCACAGCCACCACCACGTCGGGAGTCAGTACATCCGTCACCAGCACCAACACTCAGTCATCCCCCAGCAACACCACCACTGGAGGCACCGCATCCAACAGCACCACCCAGTCTCCCACAGCTACCACCACCACCACCACCACCACCACCTCCACCTCCACCTCCACCTCAACAGGCAGTGCAGTTAATACATCCATCACCAGCACTCAGTCAGCCTCCAACAACACCACCGCCTCTGGAGGCACCGCATCCAACACCACTCAGTCCCCCACAACAGCTGGAGGCATGGCAAACACCACCACCACCACCACTGCCACCTCTGGAGGTATCACCATCGCCTGCACACAGTCTTCCATAGTCTCGCCCGCATGACCGCCAGCTTGCTCCCCGTTACTACCACCACCACCTCCGGAGGCACCTCGCTACTAACCGTCACGACTATAATCGATTATCTATCTTTTTACATCCATCAACGCTCATTTAGTCACTGATTTGTAGTGCCGTTATTGCAAGTGACGTATCGTCTTCTTCCACAGTCAATTCAACAGCCATGACGCCATCGGGCACCACCATGATGATGACGACAGGTGGGAACAGTTCATCTCCCTCCGTGACTTTAGATGCTGTTTCTTTCACTTTTGACCTCTTTACCCACTGGGTTCAACATCAGGTATATTGTGCAATGGGAACATGTTTGATTGGCATTCACAGCCGAGTCAAAGGACAATGGGTTTTATTGGCTACCTGCCATCAGCATGTCGGCGAAGCCAATAATATTTAACATGGAAGTTATTCCTAATACCGTCGGGCTCTACATTTTTCATTTCATCATACAAAGATGCAACACTGCTGAGCGAGGGAACGCCTCCGGATTCCAGACACAGGGGACACGGCGGGGCAGATCACCACCATTACATCGTTAGTGTGTTACATGTTGGTCTTTATTCCTTCTGGTCATCATTACCAGAGTCTGGCTTGACGTAGCAGTGACTCATCACAGGGAGTTCACCTGGGTTGAATATTCCCAAGTGAACCCGTTCATTTTAAGGACCTCACAGGTTGTAGTCATTTGCACCGTCCGGCTCTCAAACTCCACTGGTGCTGTGTTTCCTTCGTCCATCAAATAAGACGCATTTAATAACTCTCCGCGTGTTTTACCATTTGAATGATAAATAGCTGTAACTTATTTGCTGCTTTTCCAGTATAATTAACATCCATCTTTGCAACAGGGGGCACATCTGTTACGAATGGAACCGGTGGATCAAATGTGACCTCTGTAAGTCACACACATCCATCTTTGCAGAGATCACTTTTATTCTTTATTTGTGTTTTGAACCTTGCCTCTATGTTCTTCTTCTCTCTCTCATCCCTCAAGACACAGTTCTTCTGCCCCTCCTTCAGCTGTAACGCCTCAGAGTGCTACGACATGTACAACAGTCAGAACGCCACCCCGTGTGCTACTGCTTCCTTTTGTCAGGTATGGATATTTAGGCTCCGCCCACAGAATGATATAAAGCAGGACTAGAATAATCTTGAAATTTGGTTGAATAGATATTATATACATATATTTATATATATATGTGTGTGTGTAAAATAAATACATAATATCCATCTCATTTGACTGAGTGAGTTTTACAGAACAGGAAAAGACTTTTCTTCAAAAACCCTCTTGTCTTATAATGTGTTGTTGTTTATCACGTCAGCTGACAAGGCTGATGAACAGTTGCTACACCGTGAGCTGCAGCGCCTCCTGCGGCAACAGCTGTGTCAACGACACCCAGTACGACTGCATCGAGAACTGCTGCAACTCCACCGGCTGTCTGGACAGCAGCTTTTCGTCCATGATGATGAACACGAGCACGGGTAAACACAGTCCACCTGTCGCATCATCTGCTCTCGCTCTGTAACGACGATTGAATCACCATCATGTACTGCGCATACACATTACTGCAGATATGCACTTTAAGTCATGTTATCCACACATTGTTTCCTTATCTTTATTTCTGCAGCTGGACCCACGACGACGATGATGACATGGACAACAACCACTGCACCAGTCACTCCCACCACCCCTCCTACGATCAATGTAGGGTCATGAGTGTGTATGAATGTGTGTGTTGTATATGTAGATGTTCAGCAGTCAGTTTGTGGTCAAATACTTGTTTAGTTATAAACAGTTGTATTTAACAAGTGTTGTATTGTAATGGGATACGACCACGATGACATTTTCAAACGGTGGAATCCAGGTTTAGATGTTTTTAACCATGTTGTTGTTGTTGTTGTTGTTGTTGTTGTTGTTGTTGTTTTACAGGGAAACAAATGTAATCAAGGGGTTTGTACAGGTGCCACCTGCTACACTGCTTTTGAAACACAGCAAACCTGCTCATCCTCACAGATGCACTGTCAGGTGAGACTCACCCACATTTACCAATTTGTATTGAATAACACACATTTCCACAATTCCATGTTTTGTATGTAGAGCTCCAGAATAGATTGATATATTTCCATTGGTAATACATAAATATGGCAAGTTTATTCAGACTTATCAATTTGCATGGGCACAAATGGTCGTTTTGTGTTTTTTTTATTTGGGAAAGAAAAATATCCTTTTTTGTGTCGGCAAAATCTATTTATGCTTATTCATCTCTAAGACAATTCCATCCCAAATGGCAATTGGAAAAGTTTTTATAATTTTATTTGATCTTTTTATGTCATCATTACCATCTATTTTTTTTAAACTTAATATCAATTCATGTTTATAAAAAAAACATCATTTGACTAATAATATAACACAGTACTGGTAAACCATCCCAAGAAATGGATGGATGATAGATAGATAGATAGATAGATGGATGGATAGATAGATGGATAGATAGATGGATAGATAAGAGTATTTAATAGGGTTAGAAACCTGACTCTTATTATCTGTTTCCCTGTGCAGCTGATGAAGGAGGACTCTGTGGACTCTCAGATGAAGTGGACTGCCGGCTGCTTTACCAACTGCTCCGCCAAAACCTCCTGCAAAGTCAGCACACCACCTCCATGCCACCTGGAGTGCTGCAACGCCACCAGCGCCTCGTGCCTATGGTTGAACGGGACCTTGAACGTCCCCTCCTTCGCCACTAGAGGTCCTTATCCTCACATGGAACTGATGACTTGCCTACTCTGCCTGCTCGCCGTTGCCCTGATGCTGTGAGAGTGGGCGTGGCCTCAGCTGCTGTGTGATGATGGTGATGCTTGTCATAAAGGTTTTTCCAAAGCTTTGAACTATAACTCTCAGTTCCTTCCAGAAATATGCAGGTTATGGTGAACGCTATACTTCATATATCTCAGTGATGTTCATATGTGATTGAATTGTGTATATAGTCATGGGATTATGTAGATGTAAAGTGATAACGATGATTATATTTCTAGTTTTATTGAAGATTCTCAGTCATGTTTTGTCTCTGTTTCAAGGCAAGTGTCTTTGGACAGTATTTTTCTAAACATGAAAATAGGTCGAATTCAGGAACAAATAAGAACATGAATGTAATTTGATGCATATAAACAATTCATCAGACTTTTACAAGTAAAAACATTTAAAAAATAGTTTGAATTCACTTGTTTTAGCCATGACCTCGCCCATAAGTGACTGAATACTCGTCCGTCCATTAATTCCAAGTCAGCTGATTGTAGGCCATTTTTTTAACTTCCATGGGTAAGTGAGCTAAAAACATGACATTCCACTTATAGTTTGCATTTTATATCATATTTATTTGTTTGTTTTGACCAAAACTCTACGTTCAGATCGTGAACTTATGAAGCCATTGTGAGAGTGAAGCAGCTAAAAGTCGATTTGCACTTTATGAAACAAACATCGAGCGGTCACAGTGAAGGTTCTTTGAAGTTGTTGGCTGTAATCTCAAAGAAAATGTGCAATTCAGGACATGTTGGCCACTTCCAATCGATCCTCTGTTGGGAAACATGATCTGAATATTTATGTGGTGTACAGTGTATATTTTTGGTATCATGGTGTCATGGAAATGTAAAATGAAATCAGAATGGTGTCAGTTTATCCTAGTTTGTGTTTCTGTAAAATATGACGATAGTTCTCAAATAAATTCATCTACTAAACTGTATGTTTGGTGCGTATTGATTTGATGGGAAGTAAATATGGGGAACGTATCTAGGTCATGCAGAGTGAACTTCACTTTTGTTTATTTTGAGATTTTTGTTGCGACATACACTCCGGCGTGGCTACGTTAGCTTAGCATCACAGAGGAGCCACTGTGGAGCCCGGAAGCTACTCATGTCAGTGATGAGGAGCTGTAGAGCGGAGAGAGTTGTGAGGAACCTCATGGGGCAGCACAGACAGCACAGACATGTTGGACTCCTTCCACACTGTTTGCTATTAGACGGCTCCATTAACTTGATCAATGTTCAGTCCCATTACAAACATGGCCGCCAACACAGGAGTCCATCACCCACTGCAAAGACTATGAGAGACAGAGGTGGACTGTGTGCAGCCCCCCCCCCCCACACACACACACACACACACAATCCCTCTATATATAAACACCACTGTTTCTCTGTGGAGCTGTTGTTTCAACAGAACTCTTCTGAGATCACTGTGTAACACAACTGATCCCGGTTCTATTGTGGGACTTAATCCTCAGTGGATCTGTGAGGCCTGTTAATCCAAACCAATCCGGGCCAATCCAAACCTAACCGATTTGATGACAGCCCCGTGGTGACGTCACTGTGGGGCGGCGCGGGCTGAGCGTGAATCAGTGCGTGGCGCAGACAGACAGGCAGACAGACAGACAGGGCAGGTTCGGGCTGGGACACAGGAGGGAAACACCTGGATCTGTAAAGGGAATAATGTCGCTGGTCACGTGACTCACCTCCGGATGCGTGGGTGAAGGTTTTAATCGATGTTCGTGTGGATAATCTCGCGGGTGCTCGCGGGTTGAGGAGCGTGGAGCGGAGAGTGACACGCAGCACTTGGCCATGGATCAGTCCGTGGCTATACAAGAAACTTTGGAGAAGGAGGAGAACTGCATCATAGTATCCTTTACTACGTGTGTGTGTGTGTGTGTGTGTGTGTATGTATGTGTGTACACACACGATTCATTGTGTAAACTGATTTCAGTGTTGCACTGGCTGACTCAGCTGAAGTTCAAACAGTTGAAGAATAGCTTAGTCCGCACCCAAGAGGCCCATTAGATCATGTCATTCTACGCAGTTTACGTATCTATGTGGGAAAAACTGCAACGTCAGTTCATTCTCGTGCCGTCATTACATTGGGAATGCGTTGAACGACTTGTTTTTCATTACGTTTGGTTTGGGTGGAACTTTTCAAGGCACTGGTCCAAGTTTTGTAGTGATGGCTCTTATCCACTAGGGGGCAGCATTGTGCCACCTACTGCCGTTAGAAGTCATTGGCAGTTATGGGAAAATTGGCCTAAGAAATTAAATAAACACCGTTTAAGATGATGGATTACAGGAACAATGTCTGAATTTGTATTAGATTGTATTAAATGTGCATTTTTCTAAATGTCATTCTTCAATACTAAGTATGCAAGTGAAAGTACTTTGTGATGCTGGAGAAATGCACCCATGGGTATTAGTGTTGAGTACAAGTGATTCAGTGAAGTAGTGAAGGATCAGTGGCACTTATGTAAGTTACATTGTGTCAGCAAGATAGATGAGCTGCAATATTGGTTGTTGCACGCTATGCAAAGTAGGCAAAATACTTTTTAGTATCGTATTTATGTTGGATTATCACTTTTGCAGCAACGTATGAGTGACACACAACACAAGGTTCTACATTTTCCAATCAGAGATACTGCATTTGTAACTTAAACATGTAACTACTCCAGTAGGATTATTGAAATTTAGTTTGTGAGCAAAAACACGGCAAAAAGAAACTGATTGACTTTTGTGATGTTGATATGGGGGAAAATATGTATAGTATTAATTATGAATACGATTTAATTTTCCATAGCCTTCATTCATGTTTTTTATGTATGATAGTAAAGGAACATATTACAACTATTCCCTTGACTGTGAACATGCCGTCCAATGTGAGGTCTTGTCTGATGGCATCACAGAGAGCAGACTGCTGGGATTGGTGGAGTCCTGCAAAGAACATGCGTGAGTTTGAACCAATAACACGTCTTTTGTGTAACAAGTGTTCAACAGTTCACATAGTGCTTCTCTGAAAAGAGGTATTGTGGATGTTCTGAGGCAAGACATTCAGTTACAGCTTGCACCGTGGTGCACAGGCTCGCAGTGAACTGTACTGAAATGAAAATGGATGAAGTGGTTACTCTAATCATAAGGTGACTAAAAACGTATTGTGATGTTTTGTAGAATCTTTATTTACACCCACCGGAGGATGGCCATCACAGCTGATGATGTGTCCCTGGAGGACACAGTCCCCATCTCTCTTGACTTTGCTGTTGTGGAGGGTGAGAAGCTTCCACGTGTCTCACAAGTTATAATGCGCAATCAATCGACTGATGGATTTGGATCAAATGAGTTGTTTCGGATGAATAATGGTGTGATGCTAACGTGTTTGTGATTCTTCCACTTCCACTTCTCTTTAGTGTCCTCTCCGGAGGAGCTGGCAGTTATAGGTGCGCTCCCCCTGTCGCTCCACCACATTCCCAGTACACGACACCACCACCTGATGCACCATGTGAAAGTGAGTAACACGTGTGCTCGTCTGATTGTAGGAGCTGATACCAGAGTGAGAATTACCTACCAGGAAGAAGCGCTGGACCTCAGACTTCCTTTCGGGTCTCACTCGCGGCTCTTTCTGAGCGAAGTCAACAGAGCGTGGAGTGGTAGGTCAGACATCAGACTCATCAGTTTACATAACACCCAGCAAGTTGTCTCTTTTTGCTCAGGACTCCGGCAGCATGTGAGAGTTCCTCAAAAAAAAGTGGATCACGTGTTTGAATGAAGTCATGACACATTTTAAATTTTTTACACGTTAGCGCTGATGTCACTTCAGTGTTCAGACTCTGGTGCATGGATGAATTCATAGAACAGGAAATAGCACCTCCCCTCAGACTTTGTGTTCTAAAGATTTCCCAGTGGCCACTTGCGGTACTGCAACAATATGAAATCCCCATGTGGCCCAAAAAACATTTCTCCCATAGACCACTATAGTAACTCAGACTTGTTGTCCTTTGAATTCTATATTTTATTCTATGTTGTTTTGATCTTCATTAAAATGTCCTGAAGGTGAGGGTGAGGGTCAGATGAGCAGTTTCCATAAATTCAAATGGGGTCATGTGATCAATACTGTATCCTGTTCTATTATTACATCCATTATCTGATGTCATTGTGTGTGACACTTCCTGTGGACTGAATGAGGAGCCTATTTTGAACATGTGAGACTGGCAACCTGCTCAGTTGAGACACAAATGTAAACGAATGACTTCAAAATGAGGATGATAGATGGATAGTGGATGGCTTCAGTTTGACATGCACAATAAGGCAGTGATAAAAAAGGTGTGGAATGTTGTTGACTGCTGATCATTCTTTGAGGCTAGTTTCTTTTTTGTTGTCTGAGCAAAGAAGGAGACACTATATGTGAAGTACAAATGACTTGCCCCAACTTTGTTTTGAGTAAACCTGCTTTGCCGGTCCTCAGAAATGCCCCGGGGTAAAAATACATCTGGAACCAAAAAAAAAATCATCATATTCTGACACTTTGACGTCAGATCATTCCGAAAAACATTCTGAATATAAGAAATGCAATGACAAATGTATTTTTGGGGCTGTGTACAATAACAGCTGCTTGAGGGAAAATGGAGCAACTTAAAGGCAGACAGAGAGAGAGAGAGAGAGAGAGAGAGAGGGAAGGGGCGGAGTCAGGGGTGTGTCATCTGTGTTTGCTCAGTATCTGTCTCCAGCCTTTACAAGGACGAGGACGAAACAGAAGTTTGGAACGGACTTATCACTTTATCCTCAAAACCCCCACCCCCCCCCCCCCCCTCCCATTTTTACATCCCATTCATCTGAATGGAGGAGCTCAGCTGATGGGACTGACACATGGTCCCATCTGTCAGGGATGTGTCACTTTCACCACCGGCTCTCGACTCTTCACGGTGGCAGCCCGGCAGGTTGACATGGACGAGAGCCTGCGTGTTGCGCATGTTGCATTTTAACTTTCGATGAACCGCAGGGGCCTTGAACGCAGGGATGGAGAGAGTAGACGACCCGGCTCCGGTTGTTGTTAAACAGAGGAATTTAAAAAA
>JAFBJT010105975.1:0-37972 GCA_016785325.1 Chascanopsetta lugubris | reverse complement strand
TCATGAAAATGTGAGAATTTTTTTTTTTTCCATAAGAGACTAAAATGACCAAAATCCTAGACTGCACCTTTAAGACTATAAAATGTGGACTCACCCATGCTGACTGGTCCTAGAAGGAAGTTGGTTGTTAAACATAATCAATGACTCATGTTGAATCACATCAATAATTACTTTATATTTAATTCATAAACATTTCATCTCTCTTCAGTCTCTGACGTATCAGACATAATGAAGAACAACGTTCATAGGAGGTGAAGAAAAACTCCACTCAGGTCAGAGCCAATGCAGACTGCGCCCCCTGCCGTTTGAAAAGAGCATCGCGATTCATTTCTCATGTGGACGCTTCAGTCGTCAGAGTGTGATTTACGACACGTCGTAAATCAGAGTTGGGTCGTTTCCGCTCGTTAATTTAAATAACGCGACTTAATGTTAAATGTTTAAATTACAATGTGTCGAGTGTCTGATAAACTTTAAGTGTAACAGAACAAACAAAGCTGAAAACACCGGACACTGGTGGCGTTAACGAGGAAGGTTAAACTGGCGTGTGACGTCACTCACCTGACACGAGGAGCTCAGGACACAGGTGCTCGGTCTTGTTCCCAACGAACTTCACCTAAAAACGAGCAGAGATGATGAAGGAGCAGAAACGCGGAAATAAACACGAGGTCTGTCTCAACCGGGAGACCTGGACCGTCTGACTCGGAGCAGGCGGCCCAGAGTGGGCTCTGGTCCCGCAGGAGACAACTACTGCACGTACCGAGCAGGAGAGAGGAAGGCAGAGCGAGGCAGTGGGGGCGTAGCTTTATATCATCTACGTCATCAGCTGTTTGAAGTCACGTGATCTATGCTGGACTCATCTGATCATCGCTCCTTATAACTGATGAGTCCTCATCACACCTGCTGACCTGCAGTGACGTCATCGTCCAAACTGCCATTACAACTCACTATGCTGCAATCTGATTGGCTGTCAGTCCGCACAGATCGGTGTAGCAGACTGACAGCCGATCAGATTGCAGTGTCTGTGTTCGGCCCCGCTGATTGAAAGCCAATCAGACTGCAGCATCTGTGTTCGCTCTCCTGCTGATTGACAGCCAATCAGATTGCAGTATCTCCATGCTGCTTCATCTGTTTAGATTATTCATGGCATTTATCGATGTAATTCACAATTGTGTCATTTCTGTTTGTTTTTGAAAATGATATGTGATTTGACCTGAATTTTATGTCACATGATATACAACATCATTAGATTATTCCATATATTTTATAATACTTGTGTGTGTGTGTGTATACATATATATATATATATATATATATATATATATGAAATAGTATATTTTGATATGTGTGTGACTGTGTGTGTGTGTGTGTGTGTGTGTATGAAATAGTATATTTTTATTTTTGTGTGTGTATGTGGGCTTCTATATGTGTGTCTGTATGTGTGGGTCTATATGTGTGTGTGTGTCCCTGTGTCTGTGTGTGTCTTTGTGTTTGTCTATATACGTCTGTGTTTCATATATTGTGTGTCTTTGTGTGTCTTTTATATGTGTGTCTGAGTGTGTCTATGTGCGTGTCTATATGTGTTTATATGTGCATCTGTGTGTGTCTATATGTGTGTCTGTGTCTGTGTGTATCTGAGTGTGTCTGTATGTGTGTCTGTGTCTATGTATGTATCTGTGTGTTTATATGTGCATCCAAGTGTGTCTATATGTGTGTCTGAGTGTGTCTATGTGTGTGTCTATGTGTGTTTATATGTGCATCTGTGTATGTCTTTATGTGTGTCTATGTGTATCTGAGTGTGTCTCTATGTGTGCCTGTGTCTGTGTGTATCTGAGTGTGTCTATATGTGTGTCTGAGTGTGTTTATATGTGCATCTGTGCGTGTCCATATGTGTGTCTGTGTCTTTGTGTGTATCTGAGTGTGTCCATATGTGTGTCTGGGTGTGTCTATGTGTGTCTGTATATATGTGTGTGTGTGTGTGTCTAAATGTGTGTGTGTTTGAGTGTGTGTTATGATATTAAGTAAGATATTAAAATGAACTCCTAATGATGTCATACAACGGTGTAAATCCTCAAAAAAAGAGCATTAAAAAGTCAGAATACAGTAAATACAGTCAGCCACATATAAGTACACATGTAACTTGATATACTGACATCAGCCAGCATTGTAAACAAACAGAGAAACAATTTTTCGATGCTCAGAAAAGGTTCTGAAAACGTGACTTGCGTTTGACTGATGAAAGTAAAAGTCATCGATAAAATGTGAAAAATAATCATGTACTGTCCTCTTCCTGGTTTCACTCATTCCTGAGCCATGTTCCTTTTAAAAGAGCCCCAGAAAGGTGAAAAAAAGTAATTAAAGTAAAAAATTATACGACACCCGTAGAGATAAGATCAACCATAGAGAGTGAATGGGAAGAGTGAAACGGGGTAACAGCGTCCCCCAAATCCCCTTAGTGGCCAAAGGTAGTACGACACCCGTAGTGGTAAGAACTACTTCCATATACAAAAAATAACTTTAAAACTCATAGGATGTTTACTACGTAAATGGTCATTCATTCAACCATAATAACAACAATTCATATTTTCAGTTCATGACGTAGGCAAAATGTCATGCTATTTGTCACCAAATGCCGCCACAGCTGGTGAATGTTACAAGTATTAGACGGACACCGCAGCACTGGCTAACATTTGGATATTTCCGACGGTAATTGAAGGCAGCATAGTCTGTACGGAGACAGCGGGCAGTGGCGGCTCCGGGCGGAGCAGCGCTGGGATTGGACGTGGTGATGAGGAGGGGGCGGGCGCTACTCTCCTCCAACCTCTGCTCTCCTCCTCCATCGCTTGTCCTTTCTAAAGGACACAGCGACGAGACAAGAAAACATAGAGCCCCGAAGAGGTTACGCGATGCTCGGAGGCTTCGTGCCGGATACCGACATCGGGTCGGTGTGTGTGCGTATGTCCACGGATCGTCCCGAGCGTTCAGCAGCAGCGACAGCCTCGGCTCACAGCGCAGATCACATGGGAACACACTGATGGGTGAGTAACTGAAAACAAGCCTTATTGTATCCACACCTGCTGGAGCCTGCACCCGATTCACCCAGTGATGCAAGCAACACTCCAATACTGCAACATCCCTGTCTGAGGGAGACTGTGTGTGTGTGTGTGTGTGTGTGTGTGTGTGTGTGTGTGTGTGTGTGTGTGTGTGCGCGCGCGCGCGCGCGTGTCTGGTTATCCCAATGCTGTTATCCCTTTCATCTCCCTATTTGTTGTAGTTATAGCCACGGATTGCAACAAAGACCCGGCACACAGTGTGTGTGTGTGTGTGTGTGTGTGTGTGTGTGTGTGTGTGTGTGTGTGTGTGTAATAACAATGATCAGTATTAAAGAGGACGTATTATGGTTTCCCTCAGTTTGAGAGTGAAACACACTGTTAGTGTAGGAGTATCACTAATAAACTGGTCTAGCCCTCATAAAATGCCCTAAATGCATGTTTGAGTAATTTAACAAAGATGGTGGGAGCTTCAGCAAAAAACAGCAACTTAATACATCACAGGTTGCAGATTTGCTCAATGTGGGTATTCCAGATCCAATGATGTCTCCAACATGTCTGGGTGTGTTCCTGAAGACGTCGTTCATATTAAATTTCTATTAGTTATTGTCTTTTGTTTGTTTGTGGCTTGTGGATAATGTGGGGGACGGGGGTGTGTTGGTGTAAAGTTCCATGTTTTCTATCTGAGGAGGGTGATCCATATGCGGGACTAACATGCTACTCTCAACAAATCAGAGGACCTCTAGCGGACGTCAAGCTCCAACTGTAGTTTTGATCCAATAACCAGTTTCCCGTGTTCAGGAAACAACACTGGTCCTAATGCGCTAGATCCCTTAGCCTCATGGCTAGCTCAGGCTAACCCTGGAGCCTGAGCTAATCTTAACCCTAACCCTAACATGTCATAGCACAGTGGGACTTTGAACCAAGTGGCCTAATATCTCTGCAATCATTTCAGTGTGATAGTCTGCTTCAAAGGCCATTCCAGCTTGAACATATGTGGACGTACTCTTATGTTCACGTTTTAAACTCGGTTACATCTCCTTGCATTGTTTATGTTTGGCAGTGCAGGCTGCCGGCTCAGAGCCACCTGTACGTGCTTGTTCAGAAGGCGTGACTAGCCTACATTTTCAGCCAATCTGGGATCGCCTACCGACCAGCTAATCAGGAGATAGTGACATTTCAGGAGGGTGGGAGGAGAGGCAAAACCCCTCGTTTCAGCCCTATAAGGAATGCCTGACTTTTAAAAGGGCTCGTTTAAAAAAACAGAAGCATTCCTGAGACTATAAATAACGTTTATCATCATAATAGAGGCTAAAGAACAAATAGAGAGCCCCTTAAATGGGCAAAATAGGTCCCCTTTAAGTTATGGAAGTGAGATCAAATTCCTGGATCCACCCTTTGGTCCAGATCCAATACAGAACATAATCTTGCAACCGACCAACAAGCTAACCAGAGACATTTTTAAGTTTCTGTTGTAAGGTTTCACAGGCTGGTTGTCTGAGTCCAGCTCCCTTTAGCTCATTGGTTTTCTTTGTGCTGATGTTGGCTTGTTTTTATAAACTTAATTTTCTTTAAGCACACAAACTTTATGTAATGTGATAAGGTCTTAGTGTTGGACCCAAGAGAAGCACAACAGGCATACTGCAGGATAGAGTTTGTAAAAGGCTTTACTGTGTTCAGACACAGCAACTAATAAGCAAGAAGGTACAGGCGAAAATCAGAGTCGAGGAACAGGATGCAGATCAGGTTAACGGGTACAGGCGGCAAGGGTCGGTCAAAAGCAGGCAAGGTCATACATAAGAAATCAGATTGGAGAATGCTGGACAGTATGCTCGATGACATGACAGTCTGGCACCTGAGTCACAGACGAACAGGGGTTTATATGGGGCATGGCTGATGAGGGAATGAGGAGCACCTGGGCTGATGAAAGAATGGGAAGGTGAATCAGGAGGGGAGGGGATGAGTGGAGCAGGCAGCATGTAACATAATGATATTGAATACGAAACATCCTATTGATAAAAAAAAATGATGGTTTCCTTGTCTAGCATGTGACATTTAGGAGAAAGTATTTTGATTTCTAATGAGATAAACCAAATAATTGTAATCACCTAAATGGTGAATGGTCTGTATTTATAAAGCGCTTTATCAAGTCTTGAAGACAAAGTGCTTTACAGTACAGTATACTTTCACCCAGCTACTCAAACATTCACGCTGTGCATCTATTTGCAGCACTTTGTATCCATAAATACATGGGACAATCTGGGTTTAGTGCCTTGCCCAAGGACATTTGAGCATACGGAATGTGGGGAGGCGGGAATCGAACCTCCGACCCTCTGGTCAGAGGTCAGCTTTTCTAACCCCCTTAATTATAACCACTAAATGATGTTTTCCTCACCCCTAAATAATTCTTAAATATTCACATAAGGCGTGGGTCCTCCTTTCAGAGGCAACCATGTTGCTCCATCATAATGTTACTGCAGCCCAGAATGGGAAAACTAAAAACACTCAAGTTATTAATGATCATTGAAAGCCACCATAGTTTCTCCTATGTGGGTGGACATCAAGGGTTTGGTGGGAGATTCCTAAGCAACATACAACCTCTCTACGAGGTGTCACTAAATACCATATACCCTATCTTTTCCAGAGTAATTACTGCAGTACATGATGTGCGTGTAAAGCATCATATTCACAGCCAAACCCACGTTGTCACTGAAACCATCTGCCTTCTGATTGGTCTCTGCTCTGTGGTTGCATTGCCATTGTCCAATCAGATTACAGATTTCAATTTAGGTTTCTCACTCAGACCATCACAACGCTTCAATGCTTTGATTTCACCTGTTTGCAGATTTTATTTTCAAACCAATATTTCCATTTTCTATCCAGTCAGACTTCAACCCTGCAATGATGCATTTCTGTCATTGGCTCAGCAATTGTTTCAACCATGTTTGAAAAATGCAGTGTTTAGCTAAATTGTTAACAGAGCAAATGTGACGCAGCATGTACACACACAAACTCACACACACACACACACACACACACACACACACAGGACTGCAGCAGACTTCCTCTCCCGACCTGATGACTTATTTAGCTCTGTATCCAATGCTGCTTCTCTATATTAATACAGATGCAGTTCTTCTGCGTAAACACAAAAACACGCACGCACACACAAACACCCACCCACCCACAAAAAAACGCAAATGTAAGTGAAATATTATGTATATTATATGATGTGTTGTGAAATAGATTCTGGAGCATATTGCCCCTGAGTTGTGTAGACGGCGCTGATCAGTGAACCGAAGGCAGACAAAGAGAAGACCAAGGCACCGGTGGCTGAAGAAGCTGGTTTGCATCTATGAGCCAAGCTGGCTTCGATAACCTCATTTTTGCTAAACACACAAATGCACACTACCAAAAACATTTATATTTACATCAATCAGAGCCATGGAACATCTTCTTGGTTTAGCCACTTATCACTGAGACAAACTCATCCCTGCTCAACTGTTGGTGTCACTCCTCTTCCTCTTCTCCTCTTCATTACACAAACACACACACACACACACACACACACACACACACACAAGATCACACCCTCACAAAACAACAGTGGCCTGTGGAGGGGATGATGAGGTGCTTTGAAACCACACGTGTGTGTGTGCATGTGTGTCTGTGTCAATGCATAATGCAGTAGGTATTAGGGGAGGATGTTATTTTCTGCCACTCATTGTAAGCGCCAGAATGTTAATAGTCTATATGCTCAGGTTAATTGTCTGTTAATAGAGAAAAGATCAGATCCTTGTTGTGAGTGTGTAGAGAGAAAGGCTGCATGTTGTTTTAAATGTGACTTAAATGCAATTGTTGATGGTTTCTCTGTGAGCAGAGACAGTGAAGCAAATTCACCATTGTCAGATCAATCGGATCTCCAGTTAATGTAATGAACGTGTGTATGAATAAAGATGTTCATCTATGTGAACACGTGGATTTATATTTTTCTTTCACAAGTGCAAGGTGTGTGTGTGTGTGTGTTTGTGTGTGTGTTTGTATTTATGTGTTACTTAGAGGAGTCCTATTATGGTACTTGTCACTCATTTGCTGTAGCTCAGGTCCTAAGTGTTAAATGACCTCCTGTGGTCAAAACACTATAATGTCAAGGCTGTTATTGCTGCTCAAACTAGCCCGTTTGGGCTCTCTTCAGAAATCACTCAAATTTTGATGGGGAGTGTCTGCAAGCTGCTCCCTGAGCTGTCAATCACCCCCTCCACTCTCCTCTTCTAAGTCTGCTTGACAAATGGGCTTCATGCTGTGTGATCAGAATCAGCTTTGTCCAAGAATGTGTTCACACATACATGGAATTTGTTGTGGCAGATACAAGTGATGTATTACTTTCTGTGTGTGCATGTGTCTGTGTGTGTGTGTCTGCGCCTCTCTCTGTCTCTCTCGCTCGCCCGTGTTGATGCGTGATGGGCGCCGGTTGACATCGACAATATGTGATCGACGATCGACATAATGGGCTCTGTTGTAAACAGTTCAAAGGTGTGTGTGTTTGCATGTCTATAGCATATAGTCTCTATACAAGTCCAGGATGGGACGCTGATGATTTTCTCTGCTGTGCTGCTGTGTGACACCAGTGATGGAAGTACACAGGACAGGCTCAATCACTGCAGTGTAGAACTACACTAACAGCTCCTGTGGAAGGTCGTGCTGTGAGCTCCAGGCTGAAAATGAAAAGAAATGTCACACGGTGGTGACTCTGTTGGTTAAAAATACAAAAGAAAGACATGTCATGACAGACCACATATGTCAAACAATAGGGAGAGTAAAAACTGGGGAAAAAGATTATAGTTTTCCTTTTTCTCATTTCTATACAGTAACATCTGCCTTTAGCTGCTGCAACTCTGTCTCTGACTGAACGTCAGCTGCCCCCCTCCAGCTCCGTCCCTCTGAAACACACTCAAATGAGCTCCTCACCACTGGTATCCCGGGCAAACATGGACATCCTGGATGAGCTGCAGTTGATTGCAGCCCAGAATCTTGAGAAACTGGATGTCAACAAATACTACGAGGTGATCAGAGAACTGGGCAAAGGCACCTATGGCAAAGTGGATCTGGTCATCCACAAGATCAGAGGTGAGGGAAGCAAACTGCAAAAAACATGATCAATGATATTGATATTTTAACTTTACATAAAAACGTTTGACTTTGACAAACAAATCTGTTTCTGTTCACTTTTCCCCTAAAAGGGACAAAAATGGCTCTGAAGTTCCTGAAGAAGAAAACAACCAAGCTGAGGTCGTTCCTGCGAGAGTACAGCATCTCACTCTACCTGTCTCCTTGCCCCTTCATCATCAACATGTTTGGCATTGCTTTCGAAACCGATGAGTATTACGTGTTCGCACAGGAGTATGCTCTGGCAGGAGACCTCTTCGACATCATTCCACCACAAGTACCAACACCTTATCTGTTTATTCTGTTACCACAGCATTGTGTCATTCCAAGTTCTTAGAAAGTTTAAAAATAAAGTTGATCTACGTAAACGTAGAGTATGGACATTTTGGAACTTCGGTCACTGTGTTTTACATTCGCTCAGAATGGACAAATCAAACAACTTTTGATGATAACCATATATTTTCCAAGTGAAGAATGATGTGAGGGGTATTCATCTCCAACCAGCTACTTCACCACAAGATGTCACAAAACCATTTGCAATGTACTTTTGAGAGCAGGGGTGTCAAACTCAAATACACAGTGGGCCAAAATAGAAAATTGGGACTCAGTTGCGGGCCAAATTCGATTGACTCCAATTGTGCGTGTTTTCCCTCCAGATATATAATGATGACCTTTTTCAGATGGAAACAAACTTAAGTTTTCTTTAAACATTGAATCTGGAACAAGCAAATCTTAATATTCTAAACAGATGTTGAATCAAATTTTACTATATAGATACATAAGTGGCATTTGTTTATTATTTTCATTTCATCAAAAATGATGAAAAGATTTGAAATAAGAGTCATCCCTGTGCTCCAGTGACCCTTGCCAGTATCAGCAGCGATTAGCCCCAGCTCCCTTAGGTCCCACAATGTAATAGCTTTTTAGATAAAGAAGCAATGCACTTGATGATCCTCTCCGATTCCCCCTCTGCCCCCATTTCACAGGTTGGTCTTCCTGAGGCAGTGGCAAAGCGCTGTGTACACCAAGTCGCCATCGCGCTGGACTACCTGCACAGTAAGAAGCTGGTCCACAGGGACCTCAAGCCTGAAAACATCCTAATTTTTGACAGAGAGTGCCGCAAGGTCAAGCTGTCTGACTTTGGCATGACCCGCCGTGCTGGCTCACCTGTGAAAAGAGTGAGTAACACTTGAAGGTTTTGAACTTTTTGATTTTGAAGAAATTAGATACAACTTTAACCCTTTGTCGATCCCCTTTAGGTGAGTGGCACCATCCCGTACACAGCTCCGGAACTCTGTGATGTGTCCCGCCAGGAGGGATTCTGCGTGGACTACAGCACTGATGTCTGGGCGTTCGGCGTGTTGCTCTTCTGCATGCTGACCGGCAACTTCCCCTGGGAGAAGGCGCTGCCTGCTGACTCCTTCTACCAGGAGTTCATCCGATGGCAGAGGAGAAGGATGAACACGGTGCCGTCACAGTGGAGGCGCTTTACCAAGCAGGCCCTCCAAATGTTCCGCCGGTTGCTCTCTGTGGAGCAGGACCACCGCTGCTCTGTCAAGGAGGTGTTTGGCTACTTCAGCCATTCTTGGATGTTGGACATGGAGAACAACAACAACAATGGAAACAGCAACACTGGTGGGGGAGGTGGCGGTGAAGGATTAGGAGGTGTGCAAGGCAAGGAAAAGGACACTATCTCATCATCATCATCTGGGGAGGAGGAGGAGGAGTTACTTGTGGAGCGGATGAAGCAGCAGACGCTGTCGCCTCTCTCTACACTCTTGCCGCTCTCTGCCATGTCTCCTGTAGCCGTGGAGCGGGGAAGTGGCGGCGGGGCAAAGACGGAACTGGGCGGAAGCCAACACTTCACGCCCGTGTCCACCAACAGCTCTGTGTCGTCTACTAACAGCTACGAACGAATGCCGAGAGAAAACAGTTCACAGAGCGGTCGCATGCTGGCGGCCACGGCAATAGAGATTTGCGTGTGAGCGGCATCACAAAATTAAAACCACAAACTTCCATCTTTTTAATACCTCTCATACTTGACCACACAGAGATGCATGCATGGAAGCAAACATCCTAAGAAAGGTGCAGCACTGAGAGTCTATGTCAAGTGCGTCTATCGCTCATGAGGTTAAAAGAATTGTAGATGAAACCCAGAAGACAAAAAATTTCTTCCATTAGAGATTCTACCACTGAAACCATCAAGAGTATAAGACCAAAATGTATTTCTTACAGCAATACCTCCAGCAAAAAAAGAAAGAAAAAGAAAAGAAAAGCAAATAAAGCAAATAATAGTGACGATTTGTGTTTTCGAAGGAAATGCCCTGTAAGATTAAAAACATTTTTTGTAGGATTTTGTTATTTATTTGAAATGAGAAAGGCCAGTATTTGTTCTATTGTTCTTGCATAGTTACTTTCATTGTTTTTTGATGTCACCAACAAGTGTAATTGGTCTCTGTACATATTTCAATTGGAGTTATGAATGGAGCTATGATGTTTTCTAGATATTAGATTTCCCCCTGCCGGTCCCCCTAAAAAAGGTGTGAGACTAGACTGAGAAAGGACAACAAAGTCTCTGTTCCTCACCACAAACATTTCGACTACACTGGGAAACATTATTTTCTACACTTTCCTCAAATTATGTTTTTACAGCTGTGCTGTTTTCTCTGAGTATTGTCTGAAGAGAAAACTATGTATCACAATTCCTCGCTTGAAAGAATATTGATGTCTTGAGACGTCCTAGGGCTAAAAATCAGAACAATAATTTGTTTCTATACAGTGTGTTGGGTTTGAATTGATTATAATGTTGTGTTCTCATTTCACCACATTCAGGAAATGAGAGGGGGAAAAGCAAAGCAGGTTGAGGATGACAGAGACAGAGAGGCTTCAAATCAAAATCATTGGTGCGGAATTAAATGATGCATTTTAGATAAGAAAATACGTAACCTAAACCAAAAAATCTATGAGTGGATGTTGACTGTGTTGTTTTCCAGATATAAATCTGCATGAACTTGTGTGTAGTAAAAACCTGCTCAGTGTTGCTTCTGTCACAAGCTGTAATTCTCTGTAGAGCTTTTACATAAACCTGTCTTGAACGTGTCCTTCCGCTGGCGAGTATGCAAATGACTACATTTTGTGACAATCTCTAACCTCAACATCAATGTCAGCCCCATGACTCAGAACAATGGACTGTAGTGAAATGATCCATTGGTCAGCTGTATTAACTATGCGAGTGCATCAAGTCCGGCTGCGGAGGCTCATCACATGAGCACATAACTGTGTACATGACCTCATCATGTCACTGTCCCTACAGTAACCCGTCACCCTCAAACTACCATTTTATCTCTCCACAGTGTCTCCATCCTCACAAGCCTCATTTAAAGTGAACCCAGCAAGAAACGTTTTAGATGTGGAAGTAGCGCAGTCAAGTGGTGCCCAGTGGTGACCATTTCAACAAGTAGGTCTATTTTTTAGTAATGGGTGAGCTGAGATATTTCAAACCAGATGAACGCACAAAAATACGACTAACACCTATCCTACTGTTAGTAGTTGGCTAACCTGTGCATCAAGTCTGACATCACAACATGCTGAAGGATGAAAACGACCGACAGCACCATGTAACTCAGTGACAATGTAGCCATGGTAAAGCATTTCAATATGCCTTGTCTCTGAATCAGTGCATTTTCTGTAGCTTACCACAGCACCAGACCTCACTTCCCGTTATTTCTTTGCAATACAGCTGTCTCTTTGTATGGTGAGATTTAGTCAATTAAATGAAAACGTTTGGGTTATTTTGAGATTGTGACTTTTCTTCCCCTTTTTCCCTTTTAAATAAAGATGACAAGACAGCAGCTAATTAATATGATTTTTAATGTGTTCAGTGTGAAAGCTTGAGTGATTATAGTGGTTTTCTAGTTTAGGTCTAGTCTAGGTATGGTTACATTTTAGTCACAGAGTCTTGAGGTGCTTAGAGAACATAAATAGAATTTTATAAACCCTGAGCCAACATATATAGTTGAACCAAATGTAACTTTGAAATGATGAAATCAATCATCGGAGTAATTATTTAAAACGTTGCTATGAAAATAATACACTATTAAAACTGTGGGCCTTTGCACGCCATGTCAGGGTATGTTGTGACTCGGGGTTCGACTGAGCCAGGGCTGAGCCCAACCCCATGTCAGGGGTTGGGCAACATTTCGCGTCAGGGTATGATGCAACTTGGGATTGGACTCAGCCTAGGCTATGTGAAATTTTTGCAGTTCACTGATATGCAGATCAAATATTGTTGTGAGGAAAAATGTTGTGAGGAAGGATTCCTCGCAACGAGGATGGGCTGAGTCTCCAGCTATGAACTACATCTCTGGTATATATCAATTTGATGTCGTGGCAAAGGATGGAAATTCAGACGCACGCCATGAAAACTCACCATTTATATGAGGTTTCATTGTTCAGGTCTTATGACCAACTTTTCTTAGTATTGTGACCATTATCATTTTTCCAGCCACACTGCAAAAATGGTTTGTTGTGAGACATTGACTCCAATTTCTCCAGATCTCAACCCCACCCAACATATGCTTGAAAAACAGGTCTGATCAATAGACACACCCCACTCCCAAATACGTTTTCCATTCAAAAATTTTCCTCGAGTCACTCAACAAATCCATTACAGAAAAACGCAATATACAACAAAATATTTATTCTTGAGACAAATACATGACATCTGATACTCCAAGAGGCAAATATGATGGTACAAAAAGTTCCCAAAAATAAAAAAAATGACACGAGTTGGCATTCCTAGTCCAAAGTGAAACACGGCAGGACTGACACACAAGGATGTCTGGGAATGTGATGGTGAGAAACCAGAACATGAACGTCTCTATCCTATTGCATCGGTCCAGTTAATGTGGGGTTGACACAGACAAACTCAGATCATTACAATAGTATCAGCCCTGAGATTAACACAGACAAAATATAATTCAAATGTAATCCAAACACCAAATGCTGTATTTGCTGAGATGCAAAAAACTGGTTGGATCTAGTGAAGAAAATGCCAGGTTCTCTGAAACAAAGGCCATGACTGATGGCGACTGTGTGCTGTGCACTGAAGCTGCTGGTGGTGGGACTCAAACAATATACTGCTGCCCCTAGAGGCTGTATTAGAAAATACAACAAAACCATGAAAACCAACATTAATCATACAGACTCTCAAAGGCAGAGACCCTCTACACCAGACTAAGCGGATAAAGATACTCTTTATGATTTAATCTGAATCCAATGTTTACATCTGTCCTAGAGAGTCAGTGTGTGCCTGTGAGCTAAAAGGGTCCAAGAGGAACTAACCTGGGATGCCCTTGGTGTTGATAACAAAGCCTGTACCAAAGAAGTGATTAACGGCTGATGTTAGAAAACAAAGCGGGTGTACATCCACCGATTTTCTTGGCACAAGTGAACGAGGAGAGGGAAACATCAGATACGGCGTTTTCAGAAAAACAATGTGTATGAATAAAGAATTATGAATTTTCTGCACTTCACACACCAGTGAGTAACTTTAATAGGGAACAGGGCTCCCACCCTTGATTCAGTAGCCAATTCTAATACATCCATAGACCTCATTCATGATGGCTGCCATGTTTATGCAGCTGCCAAGAATAGAAAGATCATATGCTTGCTTTAGAAATGGTCTTTTGTATTTTCCACAGTATCTGACAAATAGTACAAATTGTCTTAAACAGTCACTATGGGACATAGGCAAGGGATGTTTAGTAGGCTGCAAGATGTAAATTCATCTCTAGAAGGCTTTAAATGATAGACACAGTGCCTTTAGTAAGTCATGAAAAGTGAAGGCCTTGCCATTTATGTCCTGGTGAGAGAATAAAATCTGCTTTAAATTGATCAAATGATGCAATTGAACTCCTACTTGTGAGCTTCTGTGTGAATGTGTTCATGTGCAGAGGAAACCCTGCAGCTGGAGCAGAGAACCAGAGAACAAGATGCACTTCCAATAAAGTGCATTCTGTAGGACCCCCGCTCACAAAGGGTGAATACATTCAAATATACACAGCTCCTTTCCCTCCAAAACATTAACCAGGCTTGGCATTGTTTGTGTCAATTGTTGTCCAGGTCAACTGCACAATGACAGAAGAAAACATTTGTGATACGAAGTATGCTATGGAGACAACGTCCATTTGGGCACCATTGTTCTGTAACAGTAATCTAAATTCGATCGTCAAGCTCTTTTCCTGTCCCGTCTCATTTAAAACTTGCATCTTCCCAACTTAATTGAACAAGATTGAACAGTTCTACCATTAACTTAAAAAAACAAACAAACAACAACAGTCAATTCTCTTTGACAAACACATTTAATATAAACCCCCTGGAATAAATATACCATATATAATCAAATACTGAGAAAATCTTTACAAAAATTAAATATCTGATTATTATTAATCTGATCCAGGAAAAAAAAATCATTAATAATCCAGCATGTTTTGGTGTCTTAGTGGTGAAGTTGCATGTTGTATCCACCTCACACTTACCCTTCACGCAGGAGAAACTATGGTAGCCCTCAGTTGTCATTCAAACTCAAAAGATGTGTAGATAAAGATAGTATTTCCATTATGGGCTCCTGTAAAAACATGGCAGCCCCCAAAGAGAGGACCCGCTCATATAAATAAATATTAATGGACTAATTTAAGGGCAATGGAAAAAATTATTACATTTAGGTCATTATGAAAGTATGTCTTTGTTCTGTTGCATTTGTCTCTACAAACAGAAGTCTTCAGGTGTGATCATTAGTCCTCTTGTCGCTGATGTCGTGGTGAACAGTCAAATGAGAAGCAGAGGGTGAAGTTAAGCTTTGTGGATGCTAGCTGTCCTTCAGCAGAAGGGGGAAGAGCCCACTGCAGCACGCTTCGGCTGAATGTTTGGAGAGAAAACAAAATAAAAAAATAATAAAATAAAAGCGGCAGATCTTAACATGTTCCATCAAAGTATTGCTTTCATTAGGGGCTAATTTCAGACATGCACTGAACTCTGTAATCTCATGAGGTTATTCTATGTGGCGGCTAAATGTCGGAGTGAGTTGTTGCTGTGAGCATTTCTCTGGTTGAGTGAGCTAATGTGAGAATACATCAATTTGTCCGGAGTTTTCATGTGAGTTGGCACAATGACGTCTCCACTGAGGCAGCACACGTTTTAACATAAGAGATGTCAAAAGGGGCTTGAGTGCTGTCAACAAAACTCAAACATAAACACTCCAAGTAATAATGATACCTTAAAGGAATGAGTAAGATTTTGTGATATCTGGTGGTGGTGACTATCCCTCCTGTCACCCTTCTCTTCAGTAAAAGCATGGTGGCACAACATGGCAGTCTCTATATAAAGGACCTGCTTATGATATAAAAATAAAAGGATCATTTGAAGGTAATTAAAAACTCCAAATAGAACTATTTTTGCATTAGAAGAATCATTTTATATTACATTTCTGCCAAAAGGAATGTCAATATTATGTCAATGATTAAAATAAATGTGTGGGAGATGTAGGACTAATCAAAGAGTGATGCTCCAGAAATGGCAATCTGATCATTCAACCAATCAGTGTTGAAGCATATTACCAGGTTACTCTCCTAAATCTTCAGTGATTTCTCTTTTTCACCCCGAGACACTGAGTTTTAACAATCAACACAATCATACAACACAGGATTTTTGGTTTTGTTCTCAAATCACCTAACTCGGACTTTCAGTGGACTCTATACTGGGGAGCTAGTCTGAGAAAATTAGGTATTTCTCACACAGACAGCTGTGTTTATATATTAGGCACCTGTCAAGTATCCAAAGTAACTGAGTTCATCACAAACGTAAGCAGCTTTAATGAACTGAGAATGTACTTTTTCTTTTTGAAAACCACATTGATATTAACCACTTGTACTGGCATCTCCTATGGGCATATCACGCTACAAAAGCTTGTTATAATTGACGACACTTCAAAAAGTACAAAACTGATGCATCCCAACCCCCTCTGGTGAAAGCTATGCCTTCAGAACACATGAATGCTCAGTCTGACAGTTGGTCAAAGCAGAGTGGATGAGACACCAGTGGGAGGACAGCAGTCTAAAGACCCTAAAGGCATTAACTTCTTCATCTGTGACTTGATTACTCACTAAATTCTGGCTATCTTCTCTGCTTCAGCAGTGTGTACATCCTTAGCTTGGAGCTGCCAGAATGTGTGAGCATGTAGGCAGGTCAGTTCAGGTGACAGGTACATCAGCCAATCATTTCATCCTGTCTGCCAAAAGATAGTGGATTCTTCTTCATTTATACAGACAACTTTTTCTATCTGCTTATGAGCTGAGGCTGTAACAACAATTTAAGTAATTGAATACTGAAATACTTGAAACTTATCAAGTAAATGAGTGGGTTTTTTTCAAAGCCGAGCTTACATCTTTTGAAGTGGGGGCAGGAAATCTACACACTGTAATGCACTATAAAAAGCAATATAATCTGCTCATTCATATTCATAGCATATGCAGTTCCTCTACTGTTCCTACCAAAGGAATGTGAAGAGTATTTGAAACAATAGGATGTAAGGTGTTTTTGAAAAGAAGAAAAAGAAAAAGAAAATCTTCAAGTTTAACTCCTCATAATAAAAGAAATCTCCAATTCAATCCGTTAGCAGCTCTGATTGGTTGTGCAAGAGTCAAACAATTGGGGGGAAAAGAATATATGATTTTGCCTTTGCTACATTTGTTGTAAATTGTCCTCACCTGAGTTGGATTGGAAAAACAAAAGTACATTTCAGAGATCATAGGAGCAGAGCAGGTACTTACTAACGTTGTTACCTGTTGACCACTCTGTTCCTGGCAGAATCTTTGATCAACTTATCCTGCGTAAAAAGGAGGAATCAAAACCTTGATGAATGCGCAATTTTCCAAACACCCTTCAGACGGTAAGCTTGTCTAAAGATAGAAACACTCAGAGTTATCTCTGCTCACCTTGTGCTTTTTACACTTCATGGAGAAGTTTTCTTCAACCAGTGCACATTCTGCTGGAACAAGAACAAAACAGGAGTTTGAAGAGACCGGTTCTACTGCCAACCGGTTCAAGTTACACCCATAGACTGCATATAAAGATGGGCCGTGACGTCACTTGTTGGTTTCTGCAGAGTGCATTTGAAGCAAATTATGAGAGAGCCCTTTGCTGCCATCTTGCCCGAATCGTAACCTAAAAACTAGCAATAAGGCAGAGCACAGAGAGAGCTGTGGGTGGGTCCACGATGCCGTCACATCACCCGCAGTATGTACCGGGTAGTACATGACTGGGCCAGTCAGTCATGAGAGTACGCCCTTAATTGTTAAATTCATTTAAAAAAGTAAAAATTAATTTAAAAGGTTGATCAAATAAAAATATGCGAGTTAGAGAAAAAAATTCGCCCCCCCTCCCCTGTACAGTTGTCACAGGGAAGCATTTGACTGATTGAGACCAAGACCGTAGTTTGTACCAGGCTTTAAAACATGTCTAATTCTTGTCTAAAGTTGGCCATTGTAGGGATTGGCCCCATTTTGGAGTCAGCCCCCAGCGGTTATCTTATGAACTGCACGTTTTGTCACTTTCTTATGTAATTCATTCGTCTACACTGGAAGTTTCCCCTTGGCGAAAACGATGACCACCGACGGCACCTAACACATGGAGTTATTTCTACAGCATTGCGCACACACAGGGTTAGACACCCTCAAACTCTACACCAGCAGGGGTGAATACAAACTAATGAAAAGCTAGTATGATGATATTTTAGACAAGTACAGGTCCTGTAATAGACCAGAATAAGATCCCGTTCACACTGATGCAAATCTCTTAGGTTTGGTCAGTCCAACAAAAGCAAACCATTTCTTTTGGACTTTGAGTCATTCTGAGTCAGGGTTCAAGATTATTTTTGAGCTAAGCCTTTGAATAGGTCCACCAGTGCCTACATTGTTAGTTTTTATAGCTTTGTTGCTTGTAGAATCCTCAAACTCTTCATATAACCCAACTTTTTGACAAGCTGAGATTCAATGTTATGTGTTGTTTCAACATATAGGAGGTATTTTTGACAATGTCAGGATTTAGAATATTTTTCTTGAAGATGCAGTTTGCAAGGTTTGGTGACATCTAGAGGTAAAGTTGCGAGTTGTATCCATCACCCCACCCTTACCCTTCTGAGCATGCAGGAGAACCTATGGTAGCGTTCAGATGTCATTAAAACTCAGAGGTTGCTTAATAGGTCCACTCTGGGCTACTGTGAAAACATGGCAGCCCCCGTAGAGGACCGCAAATGTACATGGTTTGATTAGAAAATAAGTGTCAATTTATCAGGTACAGAAATAAATATATTTATTCTAAATATTTATGAATAAACTCATAAAACATTTGGATTGATAAGATCTTTTAGAAATGTAATTTTCATTTTGTTCTATTTTCAGGACTTTTTATTTGTTCCTTGGCCTCTTTTAGTTTAATAAACCTTATCTGAAAAACCATGTACACTTTCTTAACAAGCCCATTTAAAAATCTAAAATATCCTTGAATGAAGCGTGCAGATTAGCCTCCCCCAACCCCTCCTGAAACTCCACTATCTCCTGATTGGCTGATCTCTACGAGATCCAAGATTGGCTGAAAATTTAGGTTAGTCCCGCCCTCTAAGCATGCTCCACGGGCGTGCTCTCAGTCGGCAGCTTCCAATGCGAGCCATCAACTTTAAAACGACAACAAATAAGTCTACCATTAATGGTGATGTAGGAGTACGTCCATATCGAGGGGCGACCTCCAGTGCATACGGATGAAGCACATCAAGAAGTGGAAAAACCTACAGTTCACAGGGTGGCGGCTGGAGGCTGACTCCAAAAGGGAGCAAATCCCAGTTGACTCCCTGCACAAGGTGAGACACCTGATATTTTAGATTAAAATAACTCAAAGCTCTGAACATCTGCCTGTGTCTGCTGCTCCTTTCCTGCAGCCCAAACCTACACTTTGGACCTGCTGGTTCCATCCCGTTTTAAAGGGTCGACAACCATCTAAAACCCTACAGCCCCTCTAATCGAGAAAATTCTTAACAAAAAAAAGAAATTCACAATGAGTAGTTTTGCATCATCACATTCATGTGGCTATTAACATTTTTTATGAAGTCACAGATTTTTGGTATCCAAAAATCCCATCACAGAGATAGTGTTCAAAATACAAAAGATTGGGCATGGTAAGGTTCTGATGACGTTGACCTCTAATCTGTAAAATCTTATAATTGAGAGCATGTGAATGTTCAAATCAAAGGTTTTAGATGCCTTGACACCAAGCGGCAACCTCCAGGGCTGAGGCCAATACGGAAGTGAAAAGTTTCAAAGGCTGGCATCAAAAGTGAGACTCCACTGACTCCAATGTTCAAATGGCCATTTTAAGAGAGACCTGGTAAAAACTACAGTTTTGATCTAAATTCATCTAGTCTAGTTTTCTCCTGTGACAAATGTACGGGTGTGAATGTCTTCTTACTCACGTATTTTTATTTGTGGATGCTGCAACAGCACCATGGGCAAACCCCAGCTCTACCTGTGCTCGGCCTATATTTTGCATTTTTGGATGAACCAGGGAACTAGGAATGGTTAGGCATCGGTAAGATGGTGACAAGTAACATGCAAATGAACCACCCACTAACCCTAACCACGAGACTTACGGGCGCTTCTGCGGATGACATTACAGAAGCGGTCCATCTTTATATAAAGTTTATAGTTCACACAAATGAGGCAGATGGACAAACAATCCCAAAACATAACATATCCAGCCACAACATCACTGATACTTGAGCATGAAAATAATTGTGCAAGATAAATGTCAGTGCTTTGCTCATGTTTGCTATGAAAACAACCCATACCTGACTCCAGAGCACATCTGTAGTGGTACTTGTTGGGACAACCTTTGAAGAAGCAGCCCAGTGTAGCACCAGGAAGTCGACATGCTGAACACATCTGAAAACAAATAAGGTTCAGTAATTGTATCATGTGACGTCAGCAAAACAAGACGTATTTATATCTGGGCTTCCACAGGCGTGATATGCATGCTATTTAAAAGGCCCAGTCTGTAAGCCTCAGGTGAAATTTTGAAAAGGAAGTTTTTACTGGCATCAATTGAATGAA
Organism: Chascanopsetta lugubris; assembly: GCA_016785325.1. Lineage (NCBI taxonomy): Eukaryota > Metazoa > Chordata > Actinopteri > Pleuronectiformes > Bothidae > Chascanopsetta > Chascanopsetta lugubris. Next base: position 17,601 of record JAFBJT010105975.1, on the reverse strand, counting down.
CTGTAAAATATTTATGCAAGTGTATATTCAACTGAACACACAAAATGTTATATTGATTACCAGCACAGGATGGCAGGTCTTCGCTCCGGAGGCTGCCATGTTGCACCAAGTTTTTACAGTAGCCAATAATGGACAAACTTGAAACCCTTTTAGTCTAAAGGACAACTTGAGGTAATAGTTTTTCTTATGTGCTTGAAAGGTGAGGGTGGGGTGAATACAGCTACAACTTAATCATATGCTTTCACTAAATCGTACACACTATACCATAGCCATGTCATATATGAAGGAATATCAGTGCCACAGATTTACTTCCAAAACTTTCGCATAATTGAAGATAAGGTAATGTAGCCTCAAAGACAAAACACCTTGATACATCTTAAACAATCTAAAACTATGGGTGGAATAGGTATCTGCACTGAAACATATAAATATGGTTTTGTAGTTTTATTACATTACAATTAGAGGGATCTACAACACACATATAATCTCAGTTATGCCCTTATGTCACACGTTTTCTCATACTCACTGTGTTGCTGAGTTCAGGACTACTCTCTCGCGAACATTTGAACAAGTGCTGATGGTCAGCCTGAACAGCTTGATTAAGTGTCTACATTTCAACAATAAATGTGACACAAAAGAAGTCTTACTTCTGTTGTTTGGCGGGAGGGGGGGGACTAGTGTGTTTACAGACACCAACTGACACATACGCATACTATACCTCTAAGTTGTATTGTAACTCAGGAGAAATGACATCTGAGCTAAGAGTCAGAATTTGAGTGACCTGATTTATGTGACAAAATTGGCACAAATAACATCAGCATCACTGCAAAGACCTCTGCATAGAAGTCCACTCTTGCAATAACAAGCCCTTTGAGGATTCATTTCACAAACATTAAAATGTCATTGTTTCTTTCCTGCACTCCTTTTGCTTTGAATGGTTGTCATTGTCCGTGCACACACTTCTTTATTGGCAAAATTAAATTTACAAATACATCCTTTGTCTGCCGCCCATCTATTTAACCTGCTACACGTCATGCAAACAATCCAGCCATAGTTTACGCTCCCAGGACTTCATCACTTTCAGCGTCCCCTCAGTCCGTACAGAACTCAGCAAAATGGGTTGATGATGATACCTAACGGTGCAGTGTATGAATTAGTGATATCTAGAGGTGGACTTGCATGTTGCATCTCTTCCTTGCATTTAGGAGAACCAATAGTAGCCGCAGTTATGATTAAATCTCAAAAAGTGTTCAGTTTGTCCAACCTGAGCAGCAGTAAAAATGTGGCAGCCTCCATAGAGAGGCCCTGCTCTTGATGTAAATACAAATCAATAATTTTAGGATACGGAATCAATTATATTATCTTTAGACATCAGTAAAATTATGGTGGAATCTACATCTAAGAATAGGGAAATAATTTGACTGGATTTCCAAAGCATCACAATCCCTAAATGCACACACAATCCCACCTTACGCTCCACTGTGACTTATCACACAGTGTTGTAGTATTAGGAAAATTACAGTACAGGCTTTAAATGTTAAAACTTACCATCTCCTGTGCTGTCTTGACTGCCTCCTCGAGTCCGTAGACTTTGCCCTTGACAAGGAACACGCCTGCAGACCAGATACCACAGTCTTCGTGGAGCCAGTGCTCACAGAGCTCCTGAGGCAGCACAGGGGGGCTGTACCAGTCCTCCACAACAGCAGCACTAACATCAGAGCGAACCCCCTTAGCTGCAGGGCTGCCCTCACCATCACCGCTCCACCACTGGCTCTCCAGGAGGTCGTTCTGCTTGAGGGGCCATAGTGAGGAGGGAATGGAATGCCTCTTCCTTCGCCTGTCACTGATGCTGCAAGATGAGGAGTCTGAATCGCTAGAATTATCCTCTTTGAGTCGTGATGTGCTGGTTGGTGTTTTGGTGCTTGACTGGTATCCATCAGGGTAGTAGGGGCCGTGGAGGTCCCCCAAATCCATAGCATTTGCAGACTGCCCACACAAGCAGCAGACAAGAGAACGTTGGAGTTGACTGTGTGTAGAGGGTCGGCCAAGCTGGAGACAAGACGTGCTGGGTACATCGGCAGAGATAAAGTCACTGCAGTGAGCCCTCTGCTGCTGGCCCCTCTTGTGTTGAGTTCTTACCACCTCTGGGTAGTTGATAATAGTACACAGTGCTGGCAGCGACTGCCAATGCTCAATGCGGATGAACGGAGAGAAACTGTCTGACCTCAGTTCCTTTTTCTCCTCCTTGTAGTTAACATACTTTAACTTGATCTCTGGCTCCTTGGGGAAATACATGGACGAAGCCTGGCTGCCTTTGGGTTTCTTCCGCCTCCTCATGACAGCATGACGCAACTTTGTCTTGGCAGTGGGGGATGTTTTGCTACCTGCAGCATCGTCTTTAGATTTCTCTGACTTTGATGACAGTGAAGAAAGTCTCACAACCTGAATTTTCACCGAAGGGTCAGGGCAAGACGGAGGCATTGGCCTCTTCTTCGAGTTCTTGTGTGCAACAGATTGAGGACTAGACTGTGATGAAGGCCTCTTCTTTGACGGTGCGGGGCTAGTTTGTGGTGATGAGTGTACAGAGGGTAAAATATGATTTTGCTCTTTTTTTGACTTCTTCAACACTGTCAACTGGGGATGTTTTGGAGATGGGCGGCTTTGTGAGTTTTTAGAAACAATTAAGGAATTAGATGTGGAGGTAGAATCAACATTCAAGTCATTAGTTTTATCCCTTTTTACTTGATTTGCCGTTTTTTGTTTTGCTCTTTTCAGAGACATACATGTCCTAACTTCGTTTCTCCTTACTCCAACTGACGGAGTTTTTTTCCTTTTAGAATCTGTAGTATGAGAATTGGCTGTTGATGGGGAAGAATTGGCTTTCCTTTTGGTGCATATACGTCCTGATACATTATACCTGCTTGAATTTATGTTCATGACTATAGCCTCTAGCCTTGTCCCTCTGCTAGAACGCAATGGCAGTTTTTTTTCTTTTACAGTTCTCTGTAGTCTCTTTGCATTACCATTCATGTGGAGATTATCAGGCTTGGGCTTGTCCTCAAAAACACTGGACACACAAACATCATCTGTTGAGTCAATAATAGGCTCTATCAGTGCTTTCTGTCTACAGACAGACTGTCTATTTACATCGCTTAAATCCAACCTTGTGATGCCGGAACCTTCCTGGATTGTCCTTTCTATATTAGAGCCATCCCAAGCAACCTCTTCGACAGCCTCTAGATAGGGATTTTCTCCGCTGGGCGAGAAGGAGGGCTGAGGCAAAGTGAACACATCCTTCACATCATCCAGTGAGCTAACAGAGGGGGACACAGGGTGCTCCAGAGGACTATTGTACTCTCTGCCCAGGGTACGCAGGTCTCCAGCAGCCACCCTGCCCTGGACGAGCACTAGGTCTTGTTTTTTTGATGGGCGTAAGAGCACACCAAGGCTGCCTTTCTCCTCACTCAGTACAGTGGGGGTAAGAGTCTCTGATGAGGAATTAGCTAATATTACTGAACTCGACACACTGTCATCTCTGCCATTTTCCTGATTTTGTCCCACTTCCTCTCTGCCTTGTGCTTGCTCATCCAAATCCCCATCGCAGGAAAAAACTCCACAGTTAAACTCAAGAGGCTCCTGTGTCAGACATACAGCCACATCTGTCTGAGATATTGACTGCAAAAGTTCTGGCTGAATGGCAAGGTCCAATGGACCTTCAACCACAAAATGCTGGTTCAGTGAAAATCGTGTCTCCCCGAGCCCTTTATCCGAGTCACATGATGGGTGGAGGGAGAACTTGCTGATGGGTGGCACACCATAAAGAGGTGGATGTCGAGACAGCGAGTCATGAGCGGAGAAGATGTGAGACCTGCTCACGTATGAGAGGGTGACTGTAGTGTGGGAAAAGGCATTGTCTGGTTGAACATGTTCCCCTGATTGGAGTGCAATGTCCGAGGAGGCTGACTCTGAGAGGGGTAACCCTTGGTTGCTGGCCGCGGAGTTTGTGTACCAGCCAGGGCTTCTGACCATCCGCAGGGCGTCGAAGGATGCAGCATTAAGGACACACTCCTCACCATTCCTGGTCAGGTTAATCACAGTGGGGATAGAGGTATTGGAGAGGTCCTGAGGCTGTAGATTATCTATGCTCCCAGGTGATTGCTCCATAATAACTGATATGATGGAAAGAGGAAAATTAATTTGTGATTACAATGTATATTAGTGATAAAGATAAGAATAATCAATTTCAGATATTAATGCTTTACTGTTTACAAATGAATGACTGCCTACACAAGATTTAAAGGTGCACCATGTAGGATAAGAAAGCTAGTGGCAAACATTTCATGTTAGAGTTTCTCATGGCAAACATATAAGAGAAACTATTGTAGTGATGATAGAAGTAATAATAATTATCATTATACTCAAAGTTTAAAGGTAATGAGCTTGTCCATTCTAGGCCACTGTACTTAGAGCGGACCGCCTCCTGTGAAAAAAAACCTCACTCTAGGATAATACAACAACATATTGTACATGTAGATGATAACATCATTTTTAACATGAATGTAACTACTTTATAATCCATTACTGCAAACAGAAACTGAAATTATTTCAGCACTGATCTACAATTGGGCTCTTTTTAATCAGCAGTCTTTATCAGGAATGCAAGGTAATAATTCAGTGCTGAGCTACACATTTCATCCAATACTCAAATGTTTCAAGTTGCTCAGACACAAGTGATGCCTCATTGGCATCATCATGCAAACTGGCGTGTTCTTGTATGTGATTGACATCTGTGGAATTCACTTACGGTCTTCGTTCCAACTGGTTCATTTTAATATAAGTGGGTGTTGGTTGGTATGTAGTATAGAATGTGTCCAGAAGAAGGTGTCGTTCCGGACAGCCGGTTCACCCTTTACCCCCAACACCGACTAGCGTGAGTTAGCTTGTGTTAGCAGCGGCTAACGTTCGCTAGCTGGGCCCCGCTAAGCTCCAGTGACATTTCATTATGACTAGCTGCTTTGTACATCAAACGACCCGAGCAATTGTACCGTCATGAAAACAGGCCTCGGAGAATAGAACAAGAGTCTAAAGCTTGTATTATTCAGAAAGGTCCACCATTCGACTCTGTTTCTGCTCACTCTAAACGCGTCATTGTGACAACATACTTCCTTTGAGGAAAGTGGTCCGCACTGTTCTCCAGCTGTCACCACGATTCACCCGAACTTTTGTCACAGCCGAACCAGTTGATAATGTTAAATCTCCATTAAGATTGTGAACTGTTCGATATTATGTCAAATCTGATTTGACACTGGATATTAACGGTCGACAAACAGCAAATGTGTTTCGCAATGAGATGCAGAATATAGACGCAGATAAAGGTTTTCTTTTGATCAAATGTCGGGCACTACTCCTGGAGTTCGGCGTCACGATCTCTCCATTAAAGTGATGGGACCGTACCGGGGCAAGGCCCGTCTGACTGAAACAAAGACTACGCGGAGGAAATGCGCTGCGCATCCAAACTTACCGGGGCCGGAGAGAATGCGGCGGTTTTCGAACGTCCCGTTAAGACCTCGTCCTACCCGGCATTTCCTCCAAAGGCCAAGCTACTCTAACAAACACCAGTAACTGCACACAGCAACCACATGAAATAAAGACCCCTCACACAGACAGGAACACAATACTCAGCTACCAAGGGCGTCACGTTGTTTACATGTAGTGCTCACTTCCGGGTCAACCCTTCACAATAAAACAATTATTTTATTTCTTGATGTAATTACGAATCGCATTTAGCAAAATGCCACATTACAGTGGACATTTTTAATCACAGCTCTTTGGTGTTTGAATCCAGTGGTGATCAATTTCATTTCATTTTTCAAAATGGTGACTGTATGATGGAGTCTGGAGTACTTACTGGGCCCTATTTTAAAATGAGAGTCAATTTGCAAAGATTTGTCACAATTGAGATGACGTATTATTCTAGGGATGTATAGACTTACTGGCTGGTGAAGTCCATTTCATTCATGGCTCGTGTAGATCACAAATGCCCCTTTTCCCCATTTCAGGGCTGGTTCTGGGCCAGTGTCTGACTCTGCGCCAGTTCTTTGTCTTTCAACCGCTGTATCTGGCTCCACCCCTCAAAACAGGAGCCAAACCAGGCACCAACTCAATGCTGGTCTACAGGCAAGCACCGATATGTCGGTGGGTAGGGGGCGTGTTTACTGTGACCAACAATCTCTGAAACCGCCATGTTTAAAAAGCCAATGCGTCAGCGCAATATAATAATAATGATAACGACTCCGATGAAACAGCAGCAGACTGAAGAGATACCTGTGTGCTTCATGAAACTATGATCATCCTCCACAGTCCAAAATAAATGAATGGAAGCCGCTGAACCGAGCAGGTGATTCAGCGTATCCAGCTGGAGACGTTTGTTTCCGAGTTTGAGTCCGAGGGTCCAAATGGTCTGATTCACATAAGCTGCAGCAGTCTCCCTCTAGATGTGTCTGCACACTTGAACGGTTTATTAATAAATGAAAAACATTTATAAAGTTCTATGGGAACAGGGGACAGAGCTGCAGTGGCAGGGGGCTGTTACCGGTGGCGAGCTGCTGCTCCTGTGGCGGGGGCAGCGCTCGTTGTGGAAGCAGCCGTCCTCCACTGCGACAGAGTTGACCAGTTTATAAACAAACTAATAATATTAATTAAGTATTTCAGGAACAGAGGACGGAGCTGGAGAGGTAGCGGGTTGAATCGTGTGTACGAGCCCGGCAGCAGTCTGAACAGTGCAGTGCTCGTCATGGGTGCAGCGGTAGGAACGGGGCAGCGTCTCCGGCTGAATGCAGTGACACAGCCAAACAGTTCATAAACAAACTAATATAAGTGTAATAATAACTTGAAATAATTAAGTATGACGAGGAACAGGGGAGAGGGCTGGAGCGCAGTGGGAGGGGGCAACCTACTCACTATCCGATGTTATACGATGAGGTAATGACGTGGCTCTGACTTTGGCTCTTGCCACGCGACCCTTGCACCGGACGAGCACTGGAACCGGTTTGATGGAAAAGGGGTAAAAAACTGCCAGCTAAAGACACTGTTGTCCCTTTGCCATCATTGGATCACTCATCTGATCTCAAACATCTGCCATTGCCAAATAATTGACCCTTCCCCACACGACTCTTTCAGACACGCTACCCTGAACTGAAATTCCTGGCTGTTCACTGCTCTCCTCACAACAGCAGTCATCACAAATGACCCTCACTATCACTGTCTATCACTAGCACTTTAATCCAACATCTCTGACATACACAATGAGACACTGAACAAACTGAAAATACAACAGTATCATTTTCAGAAGTGGGCAATTCTTTTTCTGGGGGGGTGGGGGGGTGGGGCATAAGAAACCCAGATTTTTACTGGCCAAACAAACATTTTTATACCATGACGTATTGTAATCATTAGATGGAATTATTGAAAACATCTTATGGGCCATTTATTTATGTATTAGGCCTATCTAATTAAGAAATTCAATTAGATGTGAGAATGTCATAACTTTATAATCAGTGTTGGGAAAATATTTTTCCATTCTACACAAAAAATAAATAAAATAATATTTGAAAATTAGACAGTTTTATTTTGTAGACAATATCAATCCATTCAAATTAACACAAACAGTTCCCTTATCCTCAGAAACACAGAAAAACACTAATTTCAAAAGCAAATTGGGCTGGAAAAGAAAGGGGGTGGTTTGCTGCACTGGGACTTTTATTTTGAAGGTTGAGAATGCGAGCGGAGGCCCTTCCTCACATGCAAACATCAAGCATAACAGAATCACACAGAGGAAACGGAAGCGTTTCAAAATTAAAGCAGATTTTGGCATTTTGACATCATTTTGTTTGGCTTGATGTATAAAACATTGCAGCTGGTCCAAGACTTCACTGGCCACATTGACCCACGGCCTGATGTGTCCCGCGGGCCGTGAAATGCTCAGGTCTGACTGATCGAAGCTGATGGTGATCGTCGCACGACACGATGTTGTAGTATGATATAAATAATACGATAAATAATAAAGTAATATCTACTCCACGTCTAACACCACCACTACTACTTTTACAACCAATAATAATACTAATGATACTAATACAAATACTACTACTACCACCACTAATAATAATAATGATAATCATCATAATATTAATAGTAACCATTTATTGTATTGAATATGGTTTGCCAATAAGACAAACAGGAGGATATTTGGCAAAACAAATCTGAGCTTTCAGTAAAGAAAGATTGAGGGTTCGTGTCCCTCGAGATTTGGTTTTACATGTTTTGAAATTGGATGCTATCTGCTCAAAGCAATGGTCCAATACATGTATCGACAGCTGATTTGTAATGGCAATTTGTTTAATTTATTATCGTTATTTTGAAACTGATCACACTTGAGTCTGGACATTGAGTTGGTCAATATAACATGTAGAATATATGTCAGACATTGAGAAATAACACTTACACATTAACTATCAGTACACACACACCAAAATGTGTCTATTACCAATGTTTCTGTAAACAAGGAACATTTACAAAACGCTGTCAGAAAACTGAACACAAATTCACACAATCATTGTATTGTAAATGAATAATTGACAGTTTCATCAATAATCTATATAACACAGGCACTTGTAGTTCCACCAGACCAACTCTTCCACCAGAGGGAGCCATGTGACTGGACTAACTCATTCGTGACTTTCAACTAGTGGGTCACAACCCACAAGTGGGATGCCAGTCTCTGACTGGGAAAGGGGGAAAAAATTGGGCTTTTATTTTGAAGAAGATTGTTTATTTATTGGAGTGCCATCTATTCACACTCCTTAACAGTCAATTGCAACGCCCTGTAACGCCCCCATGCCAATAGACACTCGTCATTTAACAGATAGAAGAAAACCAATGGCAAGTACAACATTGACTACATGAAATGTTTCTTAGATTGAAGAAAAAGATGTAGGTTGTGTTACCTTATCAGTGTTTCCTCTAGGTTAGCTTTGGGGGGCGCAGAGCACGGAGCGGCAGTCACACACCGACCCAAACACTTAAGGGAATCGTCATGTTCATTTGTTTATTTTAATAACAGCAATCAAGAAATCAACTTAACTATTCTCTTCTGTCCACTAGTGAGTGGGCCCATGCATCGGGTCAGAACTCCGCTGCCCGTGTGCCCTCATTTAGAGATCAAATTGACAATTTGCCGTATAAATAAGATATATAACATGAGGCGTTTTAGTTTGTTTACTAAAAGAACAAGGCATGGACCTGTTCTATAGGAAAGGTCACCTTAAATGACTTCTGTTATGATCTGGCATTATATAGAAAATACACATTAAATAAAATTAACTTGACATTCAAGGGGTGTGAGGAAGGATTCCTCGTGAAGTGGATGGTTTGAGTCACCAACTATGAACTACAACTTTGGTCAGAGAATTGATTACAGAAAGGGTTCATTTAGGGATGGACAGAGGTGAAGAGGTGAAATAGATAGGGTTCTAAGTTGCATGTTCGGTGTTTCTTCTTTGATTGTTTGGCCTCCTCTGGAGAGACTTTAGCCACATAACCCGCTTCCTCTAGCTTGCAAATCTCCTTGCGGTATGCATCAGCGTGAGTGGGGTCTTTGTGGAGTATTCTGTCTGTGCTGCGTAGGCTGGGCAGCGCGGCTTCCTGGGGGGCAAACAGGGTCAGTGTGGGGGTCTTCCAAAGTTGGGGGGTGGCGTGTTGTCGTGTCCCATCGGCCTCGACCCCGATCGACCCTTTCTGGGGGAAATCCAGGGCGTAGAGGTCCACGAAGGAGCTATGGATTGTTGTTTGCAGATGCAGCACTTCTGCTTGTCCCTTACGACGGAGCTGTTGCAACGTTTGTCCGGCGCAGCTCTCTTGTAGAACGTAGGTTTCCATTGCCTGGTCGTTGCTGTGTAGTAGCACCTCCACTATCGGTTGCATGGCCCGTCCAGACCTTATTTGCAGCAAGGGAACTTGCTTGGCTCGCTTGTGGACTGAGTCGTGCAGCATGGTGAGCTCCTGCTCGTTGCATGCCTTGCAGCCTTGTCTGAGGTTGCAGTCCTCACGTTTATGGTCATGGGCGCATCTCCAGCATCGTTGTTCGTCCTGAATCCATTTCGGTAGTGGGGGGGCTCTTTAGGTCGGATTGTTGGGCTTGGGGTGGGTTGGCAGGGGTCAGAAATATTGAGGTGGTCCGTTGGGGCTGGGGGGCAGTGGCAATGTGTTGGTTAGTCGCTCTGTTGTCTCTTCGCCCTGTATGTTGATTAATTGGTTGCTCTACCCCTATTGGAACAGGCATTGTCAGAATTGAGGTTCTTGATCCTGCTCACTCTCCCACCCACTCTGATGGGACCAGTGTTATCGTCCTACTCTGGGCCGAGGGTTTTGAGGCTTCTGCCTTTGAGGGCTCTATACTCCTCTGGAACGGATTCGACTTTCGCCTGTCTTGGAGTGAGCTTCTGTTTTTGTCCATGAGATGCAGTTTTTGTTTTTTATTAGAATGCATCTAGTTGAGTGTAAAAGGGAATACAGAATTTCCCTCTGGCATTACCACATGTTGGTCATTTTTATCATTAAACTTGTTTTTTGTTGTTAGCATATTGTGATATTCTTTACTATCTCACGTTCAAATGATTAATGGAGGTCACAGCCAGGCAACACACAACTTTCAAACTATATTTATAGGTATTTAAATTCCCTTCAAATTATTATTTGAGCCCTTCAAACAGCAGCCATTGGGAAACATTGTGACTGGAAAGAGAGCTCCATACAAGATGTTAGTAGGTCCAGGTATGAGATACAAAGATGTTCCCACAATGCATAGGGTGCAAAAATATTTATTGCTAGTAAACCTGAAGTCAGTTGGTGAATATTTGTTTTTATATTTACAAAAATAGGGTACAGCGAGAATGAGAAAGAAAAAAACCCCCAATCAATTAAATAAATACAAAGGGACTGCCACTGAACAAAAACATGAACTAACTCTGACGACTCATATAGTTAGTTGATTGAAAGTTGAAAAAAAAGTTGAAAAAACTATATATGTATATTTTCATACAAGGTCTCTCTCTCTCTCTCTCTTTACACACACACACACATACTATTTCATATATACATATATACATATATATATATATATATATATATATATATATATATATATACACACACGTATGAGTCAGTGAATCACATTTGTATGCATTCAGCTATCCCTTTAAACATCTCCTCTCAATCCAAGGAGAACAGAAAATAATGAAGCAATGTGATGGGAACCTTTGATATGTAGCTTGTTTGGCAGAACATCGCCTCCTTCTGCGCTCAAATAACAATGGAGCGTTTGACATATACACTCAAACGCTGCACTGGTTCCAATGCTTCTTTTACTTTGCAAGTATTTCGCAATTGTCAATATGTGGTCGTGTTTCAGCCATTAAACATCACAGTTCCGCCTTTGGCTAGCAACAGTCTCGGGAGTTAAAACAGTAGCTTACACAGTCATAGTTTTTAGGATACAAGACAGATGCTCACTTAAAAACAATATTTACAGTAAGACATGGCAGCAAAAACATCATGACCAAAACAAAGAAAATGTCACAGTTAACTGAAGTGCATGGAATGCAAAGTCTAGACATGGAATTCAAACTTCATACCGTGTTATTATAATAATAATATATGATCTGTGTTTGTGGCCAGTGTGTAGTGTTACTCAATGAGAAAATACAGCGCTAAAAGATAGTGGGCTTCTAAACATGCAGCAAAGGTGGGTGGACATGATGTGTCACTGTCAGAACTCTTTAGTGTCTTTATTTTCAAACAGTTGGAGTCTCTGCTCAGCCGTCAGTCCTTCCTTGAGACTCTGTGAGGAGAGGGTTGAAGACAGGACACACATGGTGATCAGGATTAACCACAACTGTTGTTTCTCCAAACACATGTGGTACTCAGAGCTTGAAGTATCTCCCTGTTGTCGCCCAGTGATTAAGCATGTGCAACGGAATCAGTGTGTGCAAGGAGCTTGCACACCACATCACATTTGAGATGCACCAACGCCCTGTGCGAGCAGAGCTCAAATACTTCAGATGAGTCAAACATGTAACTGTACATAGCAACAAATATTCACTTGTTTGTTGTGGTAACTAATTTTACATTTCATTCACAACGTCCACAGTACCCATGAGTAGTAAACTAGAAAATTCCTCCCGAGAAATTTTGATGTGGACTGCATCAGATTTTTCTCTTTTTTGTCTGTGTGGGTGAGGATGAGCGCACCTTCATGGCTGAATTACTCCGTGTGTGTGAGATTGTAAGCACATAATTGTGCGCACTAACGTGTGCATGCTTAAGGTGCTTTGTCATTGTGAGTTTGTGTGCATGATTTTATGAGCAAAAAGATGCTTGTGTGTCCAATTATACATGCTGACGCATTTGATGTGTGTGTGTGTGTGTGTAACTGAATGTGTGCACAGGGATATGTATGTAATGTCTGTACATTTTTTGGTCCAACGGGCCATATGTTGGACACCCATGGCTCAAGTGTGTATCTGCGCGTGAGTCTGTGTATGATTTCTTTGTCACTTGTACACTTTGCAAAGTTATCCCGTGGCCCGGATCGCACCTTCTGGTGGGCCCGTTTTTTTGCGTATATTGCCATGGTAACGCATATCGCTTTATAAAAACATACCACACTTGCCCCAGAAAAGTGCTACATTATGATATAATACTGGTTTGGGTTTTCTCAAAGCTGAGGAACTAGTTACGCAAAAAAATTTTTTGCCAGAATAATAAAATGAAGCCGGACGAATATGTGTGATCCAATGCTTTGCAATGCAGTCCAGATAAGGACTAAAAATCCAGTCAGACACATTACGCCCAGTTTTATACCATTTGTGCTTCAATGCTGCATGTCCTTTTAGTGGAGCACTACTGTGAAATGGTGACGGGTGAAATGGCTCAATCCACCTGGGTGCATTTAGTTCAGTTTATCTAAAGATCAAGGGGAGGGAGCCCAGCACGTCCTCAGCAGCCTTTACTGTCCTGGAGGACTCAAAAGAGCAGCTGTGTGTTAGATAACAACTATCTGAATTTACCATCATAATCCTGAGTGCTGTTTTGAAGGCAGCAAAAATGGATGATTAAAAAGCACCTCCAAAGGAACAGCCTTTGTGATGCTGCATGCAGATTTGGAAAGGCGCCTGAAGATGGCAGCAGGTCAAAGAAAATCATTTTACTGCCCTTGTTTGATGGAATGTTCTAAATTCTGAACAAGATGAGTGTCTCCAATGTGAAATGATATGAGTCTTATATGCAATCTTGAATGAATCCATCCATTTTACATTGAACCTACCTTTGATCTCAGGGTGCGTTCTGAGCGTTTGGCTGCAGCAGCAGCCATTTTAAGGATGTCAGGGTTGCTTTTGGATTTCATGATATCTAGAGAAAATGAAATAAGGAAATAAAGAGAGGAAAGTGAGTTTAATTCTCATAAAACTACCACGTATGAACAGATGAGTTCTTAAGAAAATACCTGTCATAAATCCTTGCATACGAATAAAATTCAAAAAGTTTGTATGAACTATTTAAAAACTAGTTTGTATGCAAAGTTCCATGCATGTTTCCTTTATATATTTCACTGATGTTAAAGTGTTCACCCGTCATGACACATCCCCACGCTCCTCCCAAAAATGTACATGCAAATGACAGCAACACCAGACACCAGACGAACATGAGGAAGACACAGGTGTGTTCACATTGCGGTGTCAGAAACTGTTCAGAGGAACCGACGAATGTGATCAGAGTTAATTTATTTTCATTATGTTTTTATTATTATCCAGAGTTCAGACAAACTATCAGGGATTCAGACAGAGTCAGGAGGTGATACAGTGAACATATCAATCATTTCATTTATTTAGGTCAAATAAAAGTATTCTGTGTCCTCTCTGATGCTGGTAAATGATTATATATATATATACACACAGAGTATTTGCGCCATTCAATATATTTTTTAAAGTAGGTAAGTAATTCAGGCATGTCACGTGGTTGGAGTTTATAATATTATTTTGCCTGTCAGAGGTTTTTAGAGCGCTGTAAGCAGCCAAACTAAAGTTTGCAGTGGGTACACAAACTAAAGTTTCACGTCACATCGAAGGTTTTTGTAGAGGTACAAACATTTTCTGTCGAAGTACTTCTTTATACATCAGGAACTGGACGTGGAAGCGCTCGGACGAAAACCTTTCGTTCGCACCCGAGCTTTAAAAATGAAGCCCCTAGTTTTCTAAACCCTTTATAAAATGTATTTAATTATTTATTTATTCAAAATTCAAATCTGATTAGATTAAATCATATTCTCTAACTGATAGCATTTAATAAATTAATTGTCGGAAAAAAATGACATCCAGTGTTTGTAGCCCTGGCAAGGTTGTAATAAAGACAACCAATCATTTCAAAGGAGCAGACAAAATGAGTGATGTACCCATCACCTGAACTAGTCCATCGACCCGTGTACCGTTCCTACATGACAGACAGGCAGCTGAGGACGACTGCCAGAAGTAAATGAGTTAGCAAGTCACGATTGATGTAGTTCATTTCAATACAGCTGTCCTTCCTGCACCATCTCCTCCACTTGGGTTTGAGCAATTGTTAGGCAGTATAGATGAATGAGTTGTGAAGGTGTCAACTACATCTCAGATCAAGAGAAGATCCCTCATCTTGCTGTCTTGCAACAGTTGGATCTTGATCTGACTGATGAAATGTTGAATGCTCTCCCAAAACTCAATTGACCTACATTCATGCAAACATGCTGAGAATTGGAGGGGGCCATTGCACAGAAGCGCGCAGGAAAGGATGTCTTCACAAAGACAGCCTATTCACCTGGGTGGTCTCTTCCCACTGATGCAGACTGGAGCTAGTTGATTAAATGATCAGTGGTTGTGGAATCAATTGATCCCGGTGTGAATGCTGAAGAAACAAGTCTCTGTTGCACTAAAAACTCACCAAGTTGGTTTAAGTGTTGTTTTTTTTACCAGTGAGAAAGAGGGTTCAGTGTGTTTCCATACCATAGGCCCCTCGCTCCATATCCTCCAATGCCGGCTCCCCCAGTGCCTCGTGTGCCAGCTGCAGCTGGTCTTTGAGCCGGCCCAGATCGCGCTCTGCTTTAGCCTTGACGATGCTTAGCTCTGTGTAGATGTCTTTGTACTTATCTGTTGCATATTTCTTGTCCTGAAAACATGTGTTTGGCACATTAGATAAAGGGCATAAATGTTGACAGTTACTGAGAAATGTCTTCTTATTAAATAGATACAGAAAAAGTAAAAGCATACTCTTTGGGCAGCTTGGAGCTCTTCTTTGAGGGAATTGATTTCCTGCTTTAGGTACTGGACTTCTGATTCCTTCACCCTCAGCATCACCTGAAGACAAGAACATGAAGGAGAACACTTTAACTTCCTGGTATTGCTCGTGGTGTAAGATCTTGCCTAAAGGACATTGGCTGCAGTTAGAGCTTCCATACAGATAAGATTCTATACAATGGAAAAGATAATTATGCTTCCGTAGCTTTCAGTGGTCTTTAACTCTTACTTCTAATTCATAAAGTTCCTTCCCCTGGATCGTGGTATTGGAGTCTCCATCCTCTGATGTCATGGAGCGCATCTTTGTTATCTCTGCTGCCAGACGGTTGTTCAGCTCCTACAAAATGACACATAGAGATGA
Source organism: Chascanopsetta lugubris (assembly GCA_016785325.1). Classification (NCBI taxonomy): domain Eukaryota; kingdom Metazoa; phylum Chordata; class Actinopteri; order Pleuronectiformes; family Bothidae; genus Chascanopsetta; species Chascanopsetta lugubris. The sequence goes on along the minus strand of JAFBJT010105975.1, from coordinate 1,860 downwards.
TGAGTCTATGAGTGGATGGTGGTGAGCCTGTGATCCTTGGAGGAGAGGCAGCAAAGCTGACGGTTAGTCCGTGTTGTTTGTGTGTATGTGTGTGTGGAGGCACCTGGTTGTGTGCATTGAGCTCCTGGTTCTCTCTCTGACACTGCCTGAGGGCCTGCCTCTCGGCCTCCAGCGCCTGGGCCAGGTGCGCGTTTTCCAGGCACTTCTGGGAGTACTGCTCCGACAACACCTCGATCTCCCTCTGGAATGAACACAGTTCCTCCCTGAAGCACAACACAAAAGGCAACAACAGTGTCAGTCCAGGAGAAAACAGTCTATTTATGGAACAGTTGGTTGAGTGATGCTCAAACATGCTCAGGGATTGCGATGAGTTTGCTGTAATGAGGACCAGAGTAATGAAGACTACAGCTGTCTGACACTCCTCACCATTGTAAGGACAAGGTGTTTTCAAACAGAACTCCTGCAGCTTCAAGTACAGTTTATTAACAAAGGTATTGGGACGTCTGCCTTCACACATTCATGCACTCTAATGGCATCTCATTTATAATCCGTAGGTTAAATCCATCAAAACAAGCTCGCTAGCCAGATGTTGGCTGCTAACATACAGCATGCCGTCCAAAACGGCACAAGTGATTGACTGTTTACACGACACACCTACTCTACCCCCCCACACCAGTACTTCCACCAACCTCCTCACTCACTCACTCCCTCCCCCTGCTGGCCCCTTCAGTTACCTTCACACTCACTGGAATCAAATCAAATCAAATTTGATTTATCTAGCTCAAATTCACAAATCACGTGGTATCATGGTAAGTAAGAAGCAAAGGGTAGCAAAGTAAGAATTACATTGTACAGGGAAACACTGCTTCCTTACGGTCCACATGACAACAAACACAGCCAAGTGAATAGTCCATGCTGCCATAGGCTGAGACTGCCAGCGGGAATTCCCCATCATGCACTTGGAATGAGCACATAGACTGGGCACTCTTCCTTCCCTTTCTCATCATTCTGTCCTCAATGTATGATCTGTGCCACAAACCCTCCGACTGTATCCTACTACATTTAACCTATAAAAGCACATGGCCCACATGTTGATGCTGCTGTTGGTGAACGGGACGAAGCCAAGGCGGTGACGAGGACACCGGCATCCCAAAGTCTCGAGCCGTGACCGATCTGGCAGTGGGTCCTGGGTACGCGGACGAACCGTGATGAACCCAGAGATCAAGATGGACTTAAACATTCCCATTAACATTTATAATGTGTTTTGTTATTGCACATTCTATGTAACATCCATGTCTGTCCCGGGAGTGGATCCCACACCTGTGACTCTCCCGAAGGTTTCGACCTCATTTTTCCCTGTTAAAAAGGTTTTTTACCTTACTGAGGGTGTAAGGACAGAGGATGTTACCTGGAAACTTATTCTTGTCCTTGTGTTATATGTTCTGCTGAAGTGTTGTTTTCAGGGTTGCCTCTGCTGTGTGTTTGCAGGACGTGTCACTGCGCATGTTCAGATGTGTGTGGTTGTTGTTTCGAGTGAATGGCGGCACCTGCCAATAAAGTGAGCTTCACCGATTAAGTTTGTTTGGTATTTGATTAACATTACCCACCATGTGAATGTTACCCACCCTGTCACCTTATACATGTTACCCACCCTGTCACCTTATACATGTTACCCACCCTGTCACCTTATAAATGTTACCCACCCTGTCGTCAGGCTACCCACCCTGTCACCTTATACATGTTACCCACCCTGTGAAGACCTGTGAGACAAACTTTGATTTGTGAATGTGGGCTATATAAATAAACGATGATATGATTTGATTTATTATGCCTATATATATATATATATATATATATATA